>WAAG01041404.1:3823-26493 GCA_013390105.1 Tichodroma muraria
CCACATCCTTTCTTTCCACTTGGGACCTGCCCACTGTCACTTTTAGCCACTGAGCTTTGAGAACTGTTGAGCAAAACTATCAATATATTCTGCCTATTGCTTTCCCTGACTGCATTGTGCAGTGTTAGTACAATTTCATTAGACATGGCATCACTGCAATGGCTGGGGAAAAATGAGCATCTTCCTACTAGAAGCAATCTCAGTTCCCTAGATGAAAGTCTGTGCTATCCTTTCAGCTTCTCATCAAAGTTCCTATGAAGGCTCAGCAGGCCCCCTTGATTGAGAGACAGTTGGGTTTTTAAGGCAAGCTCTGCACCCTTGAGTCAACTGTTCCCACCACCTCTTCTACCCAGTATTTAGTTTACCACCCAAAAGGATAGAGGTTTGCATTTTGACAAAAATACTTTTCCTTAGGAGTCCGCCGCCTGTAGCCTCCTTTGGACAATGAGGCAATGATTCTGCTGCTGCCATTATACTGAATCAGCAAAATGTGCTTAGAAATTCCCTCTTGTTTCATTTTAGTTTTTTCCCTCTTTCATTTTTGCTAGTACTGGTACTAGCACCTCTGATGCCTTCTTATTATTTTATTAGGAGCAATTCAGGTTTCACAGCAGATATCTCCTGATTGATCCTTTTTGGCTTTCTTTTCTTTTTTAACCAACCCTCTCTTTCATTGATGTCTAAGGGACTGCTGCTGCTCTGTGAAATTGGACGCTGCTCCCTCCTCCAACCCTTGACCCACAGCAGTCATGAAATGTAATTAATGAAATGAGATGAGACAGCCCCGAGTGCCCTAAGGGGCAGTGGGAACCTGCTGTGGTTACAAAAGTGTATGATTTTAATGCCTCATGATAAGAGCTAGGACAAACAAAAAGAAGTAATTACTATAGAGTGGGTCAGGGAAACTTTCTGCCTTTTATGACCCTTTGTTTCACAGGGTCTTTTCATTCACCTGCCTTTTCGAGATGTGGAGGACCAGAGGTAAAGTTTAGCATGGACAATCAGAGTTCAAGTACATTGGTTGTTCAGTATGATGAGACATTATTAACTTAGTTATTTGGCTGACGTAGGCAAAAAAAATAAAGTTCCTTAGAATATTTCCAATATAGACTAGAAGAAATTTCTTTTGATTTATTTCATATTTGCTGTCTTTCTTTTGTAAAAATGCGCCCTTAGCCCCAACCTCAGCGGAATTCTTGAATCATTTGTGCAAGCAGATACAGTCCTTTTCCCAGAAAGCTCTTTGAATTTCATCCTGGTGTGGATTAGAGGCTATATGCCTTAACTGACTCACCATGAAGCAAGCCAGTGTAGTTTTTCCAGCAAAGGCCAGGTGTTTTTCCAACATGCATATAATTTACTATAGTCTTAAGTTAATTATTACTATTGAAGTATTTTACAATAGTGCTGTTAGACTAAATACTATACCAACATCACTAAAAAATTATCTATTGGCAAAGCTTTGATGCTTATGACTATGATCTGCCAAAGATTTAAGCATATTCTTAGCTGCAGCCCATGACTCTGTTTAGGTGAGTTTCTCATAGTGCATAAATTTATGTGGGTGCAGAAGTTTGCAAAAATGTAAAGGGTGAGAGGCAATAGTAACATGCAGCAAATGAACAGGATGACACACACTTCATATTCTTCCCTTGGCTCTCTGGGGAAAGTCCTGCCATAGCAATCCAGTTGTTGCCTCATCAGGTCATCAGGTTTTTTGGGGGCACCTAAACAGAGACAAATTTGAGGAAAATACTGCCGTGAGCTGGTGGGTGTTTGCAGAGAAATCCTTGCATGCATCATCCCTGGAAAAAGGGTCTCCTGTGGTTGCTGAGAAACTGACTAATCCCTATAAATAAAAAGAAGCACACACAAAAAAAACGAAACCAGAAAAAAAAAAAAAATAAACCCCACCAACCTTCCCAACAGGATAAAAATAAAAGCTGTACCTCTCTGACATGTGACTGTGCATTCAAACCCTTTCTTTATTCTCTTTTTTTTCCCCTTTTTTTCCCCTGCCAGTTTAATAGCCTACACAGAGCAGTATGTGGAATATGACCCCTTTATAACTCCTGCTGAGCCTTCCAATCCCTGGATAAGTGATGATGCAGCATTGTGGGACATTGAAATGAGGTAAAAAATAATTGGTAGTTTTAAGTAATGTGAGAGTTGTCTTGCCATTTTGTTTGTATGATCTTCACACTGCCCTGTTTGGAAAGGAGGTTGTATGTCTGTATTACAAGATTCAAGAACACAGCTAAAGTTTATCACTGGTGTCTGTGAATTATTCAGCCCTTCCACTTCCATATGGCTTGATATATGGGACTCCGTAAGTCAGGTAATGGATGTTCTCATACCTGTTGAGCACATGCACGGACTCGGGTCTAGGAGCCTAAAGCTGTAGGATACTGCTAAGACAAACTTGTTCCAGCACATCTCATTTGACCCTTGGGAGCCTGCTCTTCCCCAGCTGCAATGCTCCAGCCCCGCTCCTGTCATGGAATCCCATGAAAGATGCTGCTGCCAAAATGGGATGAGTTATAGAGTAGTGGTCATTCCTGCTGTGCAGAGTGAGTTTGGCACAGGAGCCAGAAGGATGTAGCTCACATGTGATGTGTGGGACTTGGCAGGTCAGAATTGTAATAGGTTGATAGAGTGAGTTCGGGCCTCACCTATTGGTGAACAAGCTGACTTGTCTCTGTTATGCTGTCAAATAGATGGAAAGAGGGAGGGAGGAATTTCTGTAGGATATTCAACGTCTTGCATCTCAGAGAGTTTCTAAAAAAAACCCACAAAACCAAACAAGCAGAACACTGCAACAGAGATCATGTTTTGCCCATGTGATGCTGGTGCAAGGGAAGTCTGGTCTGTGTCTGTGTCTCTTGCCTTCCCAGGCTATCCACAATCCTCATAAAGGGGCTAGAACTATCCTTCCTGCCACTATGCCTAACAGCTCCTACAGCAAATTTGAATGGAATTACCATGCCCCATGTTACCCTCACTACTCAATCACATCCTGTGGCCAGCAACTGCAAGGGTTCAGCAGCTTCTCCAGTGTTCAGTTGCTGCCATTTGGCACCAAATCTGAACTTGGAGTTCACTTTAGCAAATCATTGATAAACAGTGCCAAATCTAATCCTGTGTGTTCTTGAATAATAATTTAGAGATGGTATTGGTCTAAGAAAACTGATTCATAGGGAATCAGTGTTCCAGGAAAAGGACAAGATTTTCTGCCATTTAAAAACCAAGTAGTTTGGGATGTGAAAGTTGTTTTCACCTGCTTCTCTAGTAGTCACAGAAATCCATTATCTTCCTAACCTCTGCCCCTCTTCACATAATTTTAGTATTTGTTATTATTTTTTTAGCTAGTTTCTCTCATTTTCTCCATCCTACCTAGAAGGGCTAGTACCAGATACAGCCCTTGCAAAATACTGCTCTGCAGAAACCCTCACCCACAAGGTAATCCAGGCATCCATTATTTCTGCATCTGTTGACAGAGCTGCAAATCCCAGAAAAGATGTCTGTGTCCCTGAAGAATACAATTAATCTGATGTCACAACCTTATAGGAATTTAAAATAAATGCTTGGCTTCTGCTATGGTTTCAGAGTTAAAGAAGGTGATTTTGCTGTGGATGAAAAGGAGAAAGCTGTAGTGTGGAGAGATGGAAGAATAAACAGCTCTGTATTTCCATTTTATTCTCTATTGTAAAAAAAACCTAACTGCATCTGCATCTAGTTGCAACTTGCATGAATAATTAAATGATCCCCAAGATCCCCTTGTGTTGCCTGCAAAGCTGTTTCCTGAGTTAGGAGAGCAGAGCCCTTGCACAGGAAAACAAAGAGCCTCTCACTGCTAGTGGCAAGGCTGGCTGCTGAGTATGGGCAGCTCCGTGCCACTACGGTTCATCCTCCGTGGCAGTCAGGACTCAGGAAATGCCACAGAAAGCATTCCATTTTAGACAGCACTTTGGCCTTTTGTGTGTGTGTGTGTGCTACAACATTGTGTAACTGCAAGAAGAGCAGGCAGGGATCTCTGGATTCAGCAGGAAATTCCCTGAGCTTAGATTGTGCATGGCTCTGTACAAGCATGGCTTTCGTGTCCCGATGTCCAGGCTGGCTCACGTAACAGGTAGGCTGGACCTGCACCCTTGTCTGCAGCACTGCTGGCTCCTGCGGGAGCGCAGGAGGAGCCATCCCGAGTGTGCTGCTCCTCGAGTGAGGACATGCCTATCAATTTTGCTTAGCCTTTACACCAAGAGAAAATGAAAGCAGGCATTTTATTTACCCCTTTGGCTTATTTGTCTTCAGCACAGATCGCCACTGTCCCCTAAGGCTCCATGATTAGGAATCGCAGTGGACATGACGAGACAGATAGTTTAATAGATATGTACTGTTAACAATGGCTCTGCTGTCACAAATGTGAGCAGCTGAGCTGTGTTTTAATGGTTGTCTCATAGTATGACGCCATCACACCAGAAGCTTTCAAACACTTTGTGAGCCCAGATTACGCTCTGATGCAGGCTGTCTCATAGGATCCTCATGATTCCTAGGCACCACCTCTCCCCATAGGCATCTCTGCAATGTCTGGCAATTCAAACAACAGCTTATGTAAGTTGGGCTGTGTTAAGAAATAATTAAGGAGAAAGGTTGCTAGTGATTTTGGGTGCCTCTGCATCTCAGTAATCCAGCTGAGACACAAAATAAAAGTCTGATTATCATGGAGAGTAGGAGGAAGATGCTTTTTAGTCTTCTGAGACTTAGGCATGCAAAAATCAGAGGCGCTGAAAAATAAAAAACCACAAACCAGTAATCATTTTAGATACTTTGTCTGCACTGCTTCTTAGTGGAACTGCTTTTCTAATGCAAATGTGGATCTGAAAATGTGAAGCCAGTTCCAAGTGACCAGGCAGCACTGTGTGGGACACAAGGAAATGCTCTGGAGCTCACCAGTGACCCGGGAAACATTGCTGGGAAATTGCTGCCTTGATGCATAAGAAATCCTAAGGTGCATTTAAGGAGATATGCAAGAAGTGCATAATGAATAGTCATTAAGGCATGGTATGCTGTTCTTCAAATGAAACCTACCAGAAATTGCTCTGATAATCATATCATTCACGTTCTCTATTGTTTCACTATGTATGTAGCACCCAAATAGTGTCCTTTAATGATTCAAATGATGTAATGATTTAAAGTGCTCCAGTTGCTTTAATGATGACCCTGGTCTCTATAGGTTTTTTATGTTATTTGCTAACTTGTATTTCTGAAAAATCTTGAGAAAAAACAACATCTCATCTAATAATCTTCCTCCCTTCATTTAGCAGAAACAGCAGCAGCTGCTCGGACAGCAGGCAGAGATGCACATTCCATCTGTTTTTCCCCTTCTCTCTCCAAACAGCAAGGAACCTAGTCAGCAGCGTGTGAAAAGATGGGGTTTCTCCATGGATGAAGTGCTGAAGGACCCAGTAGGGCGAGATCAGTTCCTTCGTTTCCTGGAATCAGAATTCAGCTCAGAAAACCTCAGGTGAAACCTTTTCTGACTTGACTAAATGAATGGGACTGATCCTACTCTCTTGCATAGGTGAAATGCAATGTTTGGTGTGTCTTGAACTGCTAAAAACGCCCATTTGAATAAAGGTGAGAATGGCAGGATTTTGCCCATAGCACTGCTACAGATGCCTATACTAGACCTATGTAAGTAATCTCAGAAACAGTGTTTAGCAGAGCCAGTGTTGTCAGGTATCTTCTGCATGCAAGGGCTTGCAGACTTGTATGATGTGATGAGTTGCAGCACACAGCTCTTGAGCTCCCTAACAATATATAGGATTTACATGTGTCTGTGGCAGGGCTCGTGTGAGTATGGTCATCATGTGACTAAGAACTCTTGCAGTATTGGCAATCACCAAGTCAGGTTTGCAACAACTACTTTTAATTTTGGCATGTGCTAACTATCCAACAGCTTGTCTCACCTTAATGGGACTCTCTGTGCGAGGATTCGGAGTACCTGACTTCTCAAGCTGTGAGGAAGTCAAAACTTCTATTACGAAAAATTTTGTAGATAGCCATGTGATCCTACATCAGGCTGACAGCCAGTAAACCCCGCTTTTTTTACTGTCTGAATAACACTGCAGAGGCTTTGTTGCAGTGCTGTAGTTGTGCCTCAGCACATGGATGGGTAAAGGGACAGGTTCTTTTGGGGTTTTTTTGGGGCAGTCATGTTCCAGAAGGCTGAGTAAGCATTTGCAGGGAAGGCCAAAGAAGCTTGCAGGTTCATTGGCAGAACTGTGCCTGTACTTGGGCTGAGGAAATCTGCTGTCAGTGATCACACAGTCAGTTCAGCTTTGGTCTTTGCTGGTAGTGAGCAGGCTTGATGTTCTCTTTTTACACCAGATAACCTGATTGCACAGCCTTTTTTAGTTTGTGTTTTTTTCATTCTTTTTCACTTAGAAAATCAAATACATTACTAAAGCATGTGAACAATTGTCACTGTAGTGCAGTCTGATAGCCTGCAAGGTCTGAAAGAGGAATTCCCCAGAAAGTAATTTTTAATGACATTGGAACTTACCATCCTATTCATCAGGTTTCTCTGTCCAAGGAGAAGTACAGAAACCATGCCAGCAGCAAAACAGTGACAACTCATTGCACTTTATTGTTTTGAAAAACCTGAAAGATAACCTGTAAGAAAATGAGGGAGTGTTACTAACTACATAAATGAGCTTGAAATTTTATTGCTAAACAGGTACTGAACTTGCATATGCTTACTGCAGTTATGTACAGTGGCACTCATTTGAAATTAAATTGTAGTGATGAAATGCAAAATTAATATACTGTATTAAAATATTCTTCAAATTAGTGTTCTGAAATAAATCTGGGGTTGTGTTAATGAAATCCAGCAGGTTTTATGGCTAGTGTCTGTCCCCCACATTCATCCTAGTCAAGCAAATGGAGAAAGTTTGATTATGAAGAGGCTAACTTGTACCTTCCTTGGTCAGTTGGAGCTGCTCCTCCTGCTGATGCACATTCTCTTTGATGTTGAGATGTAGTGAAGGGAGGTGGCAAATCATTGGGCTGGCATAGACAGGTTAAATCCTGCATCCTTTGTAGAAGACACTGGCATCATTCTTAGTATGGGAACTTTGCTATCATTCTTATGGTGTCATTACGATGGTATTGGCTTATGTGGTAATATTACCTCATATTGGATACATTAGCAACCCTGCTTAAAGCTTTAAATAACAGGATGCAAAGGCAGAAATATTAATGAAGAGAACTGGAATAGAGTGGATTGTTAGCAGTGATGCTAGAGAGAAGAAGGGTTCAGGTGAGGCAGAGAAAGCTCCTTAATTCTCACTAGGAGTATGTAGCATAAATGAAAGCAACTGCTGGATGCTAACACATGCAAGCAAAATCTAAGTTACACTCAACAGCAAAGTTGGGATCTGCCTCACCTCAGCTGACAGCTCAGAAGCACATGCTTTCTTCTTATCCAGTCTCCCTCTAGAGAGAGAGAAGAGAAGCTGAAGAAGAGTCAGTGAATCACCTGAGAAGGATTTGTTTCAGCTTTAAGTGGAAACAAAACTAAAAGCCCCTAAATTGCACTGTAAAGTGCAGGTCTCTTGTTATCTTAAACCTGGAGAGACTGATTCAAATGACCTGTCTGCATGGTAGACAACTACAGTTAAGTGAGACACATCCCTACCAAACCCTGGGAAGGTGTAAGAAACTTTCTGAGAGCACAGCTCTTTAGCACCTTGCTAGAAAAGTAACATTCACAGTTAATCTTTACAGGACTCTCTTCCCAGTAACTACCCAGAGATCTTGGAACTGTTGCAGCGGGGATGTGCTATCTTTTGGGAATATCAGTAGGATCCTGGGAGTATCCATAGAATTGACACTGTCAGGAGCCTCCAGACCCCTGTGTTGAATTTAAGGCAGATCTGAGAAATTGACTGCTTGAAAAACTAGGAATTCATGGTAGCACTAGAAAACATTTTGTGAAGTGTGTGTTTGAGAATGCCTTGAAATGAATGTAATTCAGTAATACAGCAAGGGGACCAAATTCTGCTCTTACACTTGTGGTGCAAGTCCCAAATCCCAGGGCTGATCGGGGTGGGATATTTCCATCTCTTCCCAGCTGAGAAAAATTGGTCCCAGTGGGGGTCTTGGGTGAGGCAGTGCCAGAGATAGCAGCAGACTAGACTTGATGACCTCCCGGGTCACCTTCCAGCTGTGTTTCTGTGTTCTAATAAACTTGCAGGATCATGTCCACCAGTCTCCTGGGCTCAGCTGAGCCCTGTAACTTACTTATTTACTGGCTATCCATTATTTATGTGGGAGCAGGAAAGCCAGTCAGTTGGGTATATTTCTCTGTGTTTTTATTTTAACTCTTTTCCTTTTATTTTATTTCTCTGTGTTTTTATTTTAACTCTTTTCCTTGCTCTGTATTTTCTCCTCTTTGTAGTTTTCTTTCATCTACAATTTGTTTTGACTCAGGTGATTTTTAGAAGTACCCAAAATATAGCAGACAAAGTACCAAATTTAAAACAAAACAAATAAGAAAGACGACCTGGGAACCTTCCGAGACATCTTGAGATTGCTGAGATGTTCATTTAGCTGGTGGATTGAATTTTTTTCCCCCCAACTTCAAAGAGTGTCAGGTGGAAAGAGAAACAGCAAAGCGGGAATATGGGACATGGGGATTTCACCCGAAGGGAAAGGAGGCTGCACACCTGTTCATAGACCTCAGTGGGAAACACATGACACTTTGTGGGAATGCACTGTGGAGCTGGCAATGCATGGATGCAGGGCGCCCTGGGCTTTATTACTGTGAGCATGTGTTGAACATAGAGATCGCCAGAAAGTTTTACCTCCAGAAAGTGTTTATATCCTACATGACTCCTAATGGTTGAAACTTGTTGCCAGTTGTTTTTTTTCCCAGTCTTCATCTGGAAAGGAGAAGTTTAGGCAGCGAGAAGAGTTCGTATACGCAGTAAACACACCGAGCCGCCCAAAAGCCCCGTGTTCCCTAGATAAAGTGCGTTTCCCGAGCAGTTCCGAGGCAGTGGCAGCGCCGGAGGGCTCCGCGGGGTGCGGGCGGTGCCGTGTGGTGTGGGGCAGTGCCGGATGGTGCCGGGCGGTGCCGGATGGTGCCGGGCGGTGNNNNGGCTTTCCGGCCCCACAGCACTGAAAGGACTTGCAGCAGAAGGAGGGATTTGCACCGTGGACGCCGGCGTGCAGCGCGTGGGAGGGGAGCGGAGAGGCAGGGAGGGGAGGAAGGGCGGTGAGGGGGCGGCCTACGGACGCTCGTCCCGTCCCCACCGACACCGCGGTCTCCTTGGCAGGTCTCCAGTGCCCCAGCGTGCAGCTTTGCAGCATCTGCTTGCCCCCATCTTGCTCACCAAGGACAGATTTTTGTTAGTCTTGGCCATGCCAACCTCACTGTGCCAAGGATCTGACCTTTAAACAACATAAAGATGTGAATATTGCCCGTCTGAACTGCATTTGGATTTTTACCTATTGCTTTCATTCATTTCTTGGCTGAGATGTTCAAAGTTATTTCTTGGTGAATAGAAGATTTGTGAATTGTCGGAGATGTGAGGCCAGAGGGGCATGGGATACTGGCATGGAACTACCGAGGCAAGGAGAGAAGTGTGCTTAGATTCCAACCTCAGATAGTCAGTTGATAAATTTGCTGTCAAGATAGGGGTATTGTGTCCGCCCCCAAGATGGGGATACAGCACTGCCCTTATATTGACAGTTGTTTCTTAGTTTCTGGAGTCATCCATATTTTGCCTCCTGATCAGGATTTTAAATTAATTTTTGTTTTACAATGTACCTCAGAAGCAACCACTTCCCCACTATTCACCCTGTCTTTCCCCAGCAGCCTTTTCACTGGGGGACATCTTTGAACAGCAGTGGCCGAGTGCCTCTGCAGTGCCCTGTAGGGAGGCAGAACGCACATGCTGAGGTCCAGGAGCTCTCTGTGCCTTGGGGGAGCTGTGGAGGATAAATGCCATTGTGGGATATCTTCTGCAAGTGACAGCAGTTTAATTACAAGCTGGATGAGGCTGGAATGGTTTATGCCACTGACAACACTTTAGGACACCATATTATCAGTGTTCTCCAGTCCTTGCATGCTGTTTTATAAAGGACAAAGACCCTGTGATCAATGCTGCTGTTCCCTCTGTGCAGACAGTCCCTGTGCCAATCCTGCTCTGCTTAAAGGGCACCTGTGGAGAGGACACACAAGGACATTTATCTCCCTTCTCCCCTGCCCTGTGCAAGAGGTGTCCACTGGACATCTGTCTCCTACAGAAAGAGAGGAGGCAATGCTGGATCTTCACCTGACTCCTTGTGAACTTGGAGCTGGGCTTGCGCTTCAGAAATTGCAGGAGTGATTCTGGGAGTGCATTTGCACTTTATAATTGAGCAGAAATTCCAGCACAGCCATTGTATGTCGGCTCCTTTCCTAAGCAGAAATACCTGCTTCTCTCTTGTAAATGCTATAAATCCCACAGGAAGCCCTGCTTATGCGTTGGCTTCAGGATGATTCCTTGTGGCGGAGAATTTGCCTTGGAGTTGAAGCTATGGGGCTGGGTACCCCTCTTTGATGTTACTTGATTTTCAGAGGCTAGCTATAGTGAATAGCTTTGAAATTTTTACCAAGACAGAACTCCCCTTTGCCTTGAAGAGGACATCCAGCCTTGGGCATGAATTCACAATTGCTTGCAGTAAAAAGAGCTTGTTCTTGTTACTGTCAGGTTGGTCTGGTTGGTTGGTTTTCAGATTGAGCCAAATGGTTATTAAAATGGATGGTGCTCCTGTTCTGGCAAGCTGTCACTTCACAGCGTTCCCAGTTCTCTCATGAGCATGCTTTCCCAGCCTGCCTTCCCGGCTCCAGGGGCAGAAGATAAGCCAGAAGAAAAGGTTCTCTCTAGCCAAGTGTTTGTCTGAAGTGTCCCAGCTACTCTGGAATGATTAGCATCTTTTCTCCCTGTGCCTTTTCTACATTCACATGTTCCCATTACATCTGAAATTGAATGATAAAGTATTTTCAAATAACAGAAGCCACATATGGCATCAGATTATTGCGCTGAGAGTGCCACCCTTTACTCTGCATGCATGTGATAAGTGGGGGTGTCACTGTTCAAATGACAAGGCAGGATATCAGGTGCACTTAAACTCTCAAAGGTGGAAAAGGACCAACCATGCACACTCCTCCACCAACCCCAGATACTCTATTTCAGTTTATAAAATCAAACATCACTGTGTTAGAACCGCAAGTATGTGACTCTGCAGGTACTGATGTAGTGTTTGAGTGTACCCCAGTCTGCTTTACTGAGCCTGCCAAGGAAATAGGAAAGCCATATGAAAGAATATGGTCAAGTGGCTTGGGTGAGTCAGGACTGTGGCATGAGGCCCCCTGATGGTCGGGAAGAAGCAGCAGACGGGCAAGGGAGATGTAGCCTGGCCTTGCATGTAGTGTGGATGTAATTCTTTTCCCAAATTGACTGTTTGCCTCTATTGCAGGTAGGATACCAGGCTAAGTGGGGTAACAGCCTCATTTGCTTTCAATAACACCACTGATTCCAGGGTGTTTAGGTACTGCCTGCACCCATTAAGATAGCGATGGTCAGGAACAGCACAGGAGTCACCAGGCTGCTGTCTCCTCCACCCACGCTCACTGCCATCAGGATTTTTGTTTGGGACAGACTCTATCTTCCTCCTTCAGCCATGGAGGAATATTTGCCTTATTGGCAGCACACTGACACTACTGAATCATTTGGGGTGAGAAATCAGGACTTAGGTTAAAGTTCAACTGGTTTGTAAGGGACACACAGGATTTTCCAAGTTGTGCAGCTCTTGTGGATGCCCTGAGCAAGCAGTGATCCAGACAATCCCTGTCCTCTCTGCGCAGTCTGCCAGCAGAGGGAGTGCATAAGAGCAGTGCAGGACAGGGACAGCCAAGGTGTACCCTGCCCTCCTTGTCACCCTGAACAATGGGCACCTTTGCCACAGGGTAGGAAAAAGCTGGTTATTGCAGGTGGCTACAAAGGTGCCTTCTGTACCTGTTTGCCCTGTAGCCCTCAGCACACCCTGCAGAGCACTACTGTGCTTGCTCAACCAGGTTGCAGGGACCAACTACTCAGGGCAGATAGCCCTCAGGGATACCTTCATGCTGGAAGATAGAGTTGACCAAAGCAAAAGGCTACTGGGCACCATGCATCTTCTGAATTAACGACCTGAAAGTGCATATCTCTTTCAGCAATAAATAAAACTAGCTCCACCAACAAAATGTCTTTTCTTTTTCCTAGGGTAAAAGACAAAAGACATGCATGCCACTCTTGCAAAAATATTCTGTGGTCTTTGTTTTCACAGGTCAAGATATGGATTATGTCCTTAGTCATCAAAGAGATTATCTTCTCCTTGTTTATGAACTTACTTTAGTCTGTGAGCGTAGCCTAGTCAAGAAAATATCCCTTTGTAATTGGAGTATGGCATGACAAGAGTCATCTTTTCCTAGGGTATCCATCTGAATGCTGCTTGGTTTACAAGTAAAAAAAAAACATTCTCTAAGTAGCATTGCTACAACTTCACACTGGAAGCAATATGAATGTTAAGTTTGTTCTTCATTTTACATCCCCTGTGGATGACCGGTCCTGCAGACAGGAATGACCAGCACATTGCAGTGGGGCTGTGGGAGGCAAAGCCTGCTCCTCTCCTCCAGCTGCATAGCTCTGGAGGTTTCCTGTTTTCATACCTAATCTGACACTTCTGCAGGGGCAGTTTGAATATGAGTGTATCACTTCTTAAAGTCAGTGTTCTGATCTTAGCCAAAATATGGGGGGTTGGTGTAACGTACGTCACCCCTTCCCCTTGAAATCATGCTTACACGGAGAGTCTTCTGTGAATTCTGATAGATGCAGGATTAGGTTCTGTGTCTGTTTTAGGGCTCTGCCTAGGCTTATTCACAAAATCTTACCTAGATTTCTTTCTTTCTCTTTCTCTTTTCTGCCCTCTTAATTTTTGCCTAGCACAGGTTTTGGTTGGCTGTCCAAGATCTCAAGAAACAACCTTTACAGGATGTGACCACCAGAGTGGAAGAAATCTGGCAAGAGTTTCTAGCTCCTGGGGCCCAAAGTGCTATCAACCTGGATTCCCACAGCTATGAGAAAACAAGCCAAAATGTCAAAGACCCAGGGAGATATACATATGAAGATGCACAGGTTAGTTTTTGGTGTTATGGAACTACTGCTAATGAAACTCTCAGTTTTAATATGATATTCCACTATCACATTGTCACTGCTCACTTGTAAGAAAAAGGAGATGCACAGTTTGAAGTGACTTTGAAGATACCTATTCAAGCTGGGTAAATGATATTTTCATTCAATCTATCTGTTATAACAGGCTAAGGCTCCTCTGGGAACACATGTTCCAAAATCTACAAGTCTGCAAGGCACTGCAAGCTGGAGCTGTGTCTCAGAGAAAGCACAGATGAAAGAGTGCTATACAGTTCAGCTTGCCTATCTGTGCTACCTGTCACCAAAGTCTGGCATATTTACAGAATGGCCAATGTCATATCAAAACCCTGGCTAATACACTTTGTCTATATTTTATTTATAGCTAATTATATCCCTCTGCCAAACCCCAAATGCAGCAACTCTCTCCAACACAGCTAGAAATTTGTCCACCAGACAATACCTTAGAGTAATGATAGGACAGTAGGCAATGCAGTGAGCTTAATCCTTCCCTCCTAAGGCTCCAGATTTATCAGGGAAATCTTACTGATAAACTGTACATGGAAAATGCCTTGAGGAAAACATAATTTGAGAAAAACTGCTACAAGCAAGGGTAAAGCTGCATAACCCTCTGGAAAGTGAAAATATAATTTTCTAATTTTTAAAAAATAAAAAGGAAGAAGGGTTCATTTGGCAAATATTACTAGGGACACAGTTATAAGATATCCTCCTCATAATCATTTTTATCTCAAGATGTAATAAAACCGATAACAAATTAAAAGGATTCCTGGGTTTAGAGATTTTTTTTTTAATTGGCATTTAAAGACAATTCTTTAAAATACTCCACTAACAAAATATTTTCATCCTGGGGGAGATGTTGTGGACCACTTACAGAAGGTTAGGCAATGAATTTTTCAAACCAGCATCAAATACTCTATTTTCCTGAATGCAGTCTTGCTCCTTGGGGCCAACATGGAAGGAATGTACACGAAGTTTCAAGGCAGTCCCCTGTGAATATCAGGCAACTTAAATGCCCTTTTTAAAGCTGAGAAATACAGGAGTATGAAGACATTCCGACTAAGATGTATTCTTTGCTTGGCAGTTGTAGTGAAAAAGAATCTCTTGCATCACCTGAAAAAAATGATGATGGCAAAATCCACGCTAAAGTAGATAGGCAAATAATGGGGGAATTGATTAAGTTGATAAGTAGAAGTACTAAGAATAAGACGAATGTTTAGATGATGAGTATTTAATTAGAAGAAGACATGGAGGATTTAGCCTTGAACTGATCAGTTCACAATGTAATTGCCATTCAAAGGGGAGTTGATAAAACCAAGCCGGAGCCCTGGCTGTTAGGCTGCAGTTTTAGCTCCTTGGGTTAATTTTATTTCAGTGAATTTTTACACTGACAGATGTCCTCAGTTCATCTGTTTTGGTTCATGAACACAGAAATATGAGGCAATGATAGACCCTTCAGGGCTAGCTATGGTTGTCTTGGAGATTGAATCTATGCCAAGAGAGGATAGCACAATGTGGAAGGTGAACCCAGTTACCTTCTTGTACAGTGGGTTTCTGGTAGCTCTCCAAAGGGCAAGCAAGCTGTTTGTTACTGCTTGACTGGATATCTGAGAAGGTGTTCTAACAAAAGCAGGAAGAAGCAGGACATTGCTGAAGGGTGTAGTGCCCTGGTAGAATTTTTACTGGCTCATCCTGGAGAAGGGATGTTTTTGTTTGCACATCCACTTCATGGGAGCCAGTGTAGATCGCCCCAGGCTGCTGTTAAGTCTCCCAGGTACTGCCATGGTGTTTCTTGCAGGTCAGCCCTGCCACTGCAGAGGTTCTTGTCCCTGAATCTGCAGCAGCTGCCTTATCTCAGCACCATGGCACCAGGAGTCCATGGGAGCTCCCACACATCCCACATTCCTAGGGACTCAACCAGATACAACTGATCAAAACACCCTCTGTGGGAGGGGAAACTATGAGTGCTGTCCAGTCCTGTGTAGCTTTAGCACAAAGAGGAAAACAACTGAAATGTCCTTGTAAGTAAAGAACAAGAAAAAATTTAGTTTACTCAACAGCACATTCTTTGAATGCCTGCAGGTCTGCGACACTAAGAGGAAGGAAAAGTGTTGGCTGCTCTGAGAAAATTAGTTTGATATTCCTGTGGTGGAAGAATAGGAGAAGGTGATGTGTGATTACTCCAGTCATGACTTGAGAGATCCATAAAATGCCAATTCTGTATAAAAAGCACTGGAAATGGACGCATTGCTGTACTTGGGAAGGGCAAGGTGTAGCAGAGCACATTCAGGCCAGCAAATGCTTTTTAACAGGAAGTTGAAAGCAAAGCATCAGGTGCTTAACAATCTACATCAATGTGCTTCTTTGCACAACCTTGGCTTCCAGCCCCAAAGAGCTCTCCCAGATGCTGCTCAACCATCTGGTAAGGTAACTAGCCTAGATAAAAACAGGGAGAAAAGGGGCTCTTAGCAAACATGCCTGTCACTTCAAGCCTCTTTGTCCCCAGGACAGTCATGATCTGAAAGCAAATGGTTCCTCTGTTTAAGAAAATCTCAGCTCCAAATCTCAGTCCTCAAAGTGGTCCTAATCCAAACCTGAATTTGGTGTGCATTTATTATTTCAGACAGACCTCTCTCTGAGATGGATTTTGGTTCCACAGAAGCAAATGTTTTGCCATTTCTTGCCGTGCTGTGTGTCCCTCAGTGCTGCTGCACTCCACAGTCGTGCACTGCTGGGCTTGCATAGAGCTGCCCCTCTTGCTGTGGCTCCTGCAGGTGCCATAACCCACTCTGTGCCCGGCTCAAGCTGTGCCAGCACATCTCAGCTCTGTGCAGAGTGTGCTGTGCTGGCTCAGCCTGCACTCCCCTCCCCAGCTGTCCAGTTTGTTGATGTCTCCGTCCTCGAGCAGCCCAGCACTGCTCCTAGCTCTATCCCCATCGTCAGCTCTGCCAGCTATCTTGGTCTGCAGCACCTTCTGTCATTTTAGTGCTGGGCCCCTCCAGAGGGGAGCCTACCAATTTAGCAGATTATTTTCTGCTCTTAAACAACTGTCCTTTGAGTAAAATATTATGATTATCAAGCCATTTTCACTGGGGAGCAAAGCAGCTTTTAATACAAGGGGCATCATCAGGAAAGGTCAGTTCAATTAAACAGTGAAGTACTTAGCAGGATGTAAGCTCCCACAGGAGTTATCAGCATCATCGAACAACCAGTGTGGGGCCCTGCAATATGAAGCAGGCACTGCCAGCTCTAGGAAGTAAATAGGTTTGGGTCTATTTGAATGGCCTCTTTTGGCTAATGAAGCTGCTGACAGCCAAAGTAATTCATCTTTACATGGGAACACAGAGCTGTGGGTGTGACAGTTATGGCTTATCTATACAACACATTATTAGTTTTTTAACCATTCTTCCCCTACTCCTGTCAAGCAGCTCCTTGCCTCCTCTGAAATGTCTTTCTGCCTTCAGAAAATCTTTAATCCCTTCCTCAGTCCCTTGGTGTTGGGAGCTAGTATCACCAGGATGCATTGTGTTTCTCCACAGTAACATTTTTAGGGACATGTAGTCTATATTTACTGGTAGGCTTCAGAGTCAGGTGTACCAAAGTAAGGTAAGCCACACAGTTGTTTTAAGAATTCCTTTCCTGTTTTCTTTGTTTATTTTTATTTTTTCATAAATAAAATAGAGTTTTAGATTGACATTCCTTTACCTGAACTAACCAGCTGTTGTTTCTGTGAAGATGATTCAGGGAAATTCAGTTCTAATCCAGGCTCAGTTAGGGATTTTAACTGTTCTTTGCAGATCCTTAGCTAATTCCAGGGCATATTTAAACCATAATGCTAAATTCCAGGCAGCTCAAACCAGAAATGTACCTGTCCCAAATTTGAAACATAGAATAATTTGGGACAGAAGGCACCTCTAAAGTTCATCTAGTCCAGCTCCCCTGAAATGAGCTGGGTGCATCTTCAACTAGATCAGGTTCCTCAGAGACCTGTTCAAGTTGACCTTGAATGTTTCCAGAGATGGGGCATCTACCACCTCTCTGGACAATCTTGGCCAGCGTTTCATTATCTTCGTTGTACAAACTTTTTTCCTGAAATCTAATCTTGAGATCTGAGCCCAGTTCATGCTGTCAGCTGCCCCATGTGTAGTTCAATTTGTTCTGGACTGTGATAGAGATACAAGTCCTTGCAGGGTACATGAGTGGTCAGTCATCAGTTTGCATTCTGGTTGTATCAGGAAGCCCAAGATGCTGACAGAACTTGACAGGATCCTGTTGAATTCAAACCCAAACTCCAAGTTTAAGCAAGGATCTCTTGGAAATGAAATGTTATTTTTTACCAAGAAGGGAAAACCAAGAGAGACTTCTCCTAACTTTGTGTGTTGCACACGCACAGGACGTGGAAGGCCTGGTGTCTATTCAGTGGACATAGAGAACTCCTTTTGTAGGTCTGGAACAAAATCACAGCATGGAAGGAAGATATGAAAATGATCATTCATTGTGTGTCTGTATCGTCTTTCATGTAAGAACTTGGAGAAACAGTAATTCCTATTTTCTTAAAGTTTTACCCAGTCACCCCAGTTACATGCATGCGTGTAAAGGACAGTGACTAAGGATTGGTTAGCAGTTCAGGCAGCCAGCAAGGGGACATGGGGCAGACCAAGGTGCTCTGCCTCTAAGAGGGGATCAAGTCTGCCTGAACCAGTGCTACTCAGAGACCTTGAGCCTGTGCTGTGGGGAATTGAAAGCACTGCTACATGACATCAGTATTTACACATGAATGGTGTGCCCAGGGCTCCTGGGAGCTTTTGACGGCTTGCATCTTCTTGTGGAGATTAGGAACTGCACAAGGACTTGCCCTTTATTCCCTTCTCCTTCTTTGGTTCTGATTCTGTGGGACTGGAGGGAAAAATCTTTCCTTACACTTCGCTTTGTCTCTCTTCCTTGTATTTTGGTTATGTTGACTATAGAAAACACACAGAGTCTTACTGTTGTGTATTTGTTACACTTAGAAGCAGAAGTGCAAGCTCCTGCCCTTGTGGATTTCACAAGACAACCTACAGTCAAATGGAATCTAAAATCAAGAGCCCCACAAATACAGCCAGAAGAGTAGTTAAGTGTCTGGAGCAAAAATAGGGAAGTGATTGTGGAGGCTTATGCTGGTGTGCCCGATGCTGTGCAAAGCAGGAAACAAAAGACTTGAAGCAGAGGTTTACATAGGAGCAGATACTTTGTGTTATTATTTTCCTGTTTGGTTTGTTGGGAGTTTTTTTCAAAATGTACATATGCACCGCACATCATAAAGTACTTATTTTATCTTCTGCCTTCCATTTTAATTTGTGGTTTAGTCGTCATGTAATATGAAAAACATCTACCATCCAGCCTTTGTCTTGCTGTTCCCTTTCTGTCTCTGAAGGCATCAGGGATCAAACTACTGTCTCAGCTAATGTCCTTCTGTCACACACAAGCAGAAAAAGGGGCAGGCAAAAGTCATGAGTGGCCTCTCTCCTTGCAGACGCAGTGACAGAAGGCAACAGATCTATCCAAATGAAAGATCATGGGAATGGGGTAACAAGAACAGTCAGCATATTCCCACAGGACAATAGTCTGCCTGTTATTCACGGTGCTGATCCTGCCAAGCTGTCTAAAACTACACGCATGAGTATTAACAGTGCCTCAGTGCCAGACATTTCCTACCTCCAAAAAATATCTTTAGATGGATTATATGGGAAAGTCTCTAGCTTGCTCAAAAATTGAATTCAGCACTCAGTCTGGGACTCTTGTGTCAGTACTGTGCACTCTGCTTCTTGAAAGCAAGAATCAACTGCATGTTGGATCCAGAGCAGGAGAATTTTCTCTTCATGTGAAGGTCAGGAAGCTGCTGATACTGTTTCTTTTCTCCCAGATAGGGAAAGTGCTTGCAAGTGCACCCTTTCGTCTAATCAAGAAGCTAGAACTCAAGGAGTCTACTTCTCATGGGCTTCAGAGTTATGGTCTCTTCCTGCTAAACCCATGTGCTGCAGGAACACTGTGGTCTTTAATTTTTTTAAGGGTTTGTTACCTTTTTAAGTGTTCACACTCCTAATTAAAAATTTTAGGAAAAATCTCTGGGAAGATCTATCAGCAATGTATTTCATATTTCTGCTCAGCCCACAGCAGGTATGAATGTGGGCTGTCAGGATGGGGTTTGTTGGCAAACAGATAAAAGATTTCAATATACATTTGGACTCTGATATCTTGAGCTCAACCACTTAATGGCAGCCCAAGATGACATAGCACCAGATATCTTACAGTCAAAATGTTGATGAGGCATGGAAAATTGTTTATCTATCCAGTACATGTTCTCTAGGTAGGCATCCAAGCAGGGCTGGTGTTCCCTGTCTCAGCATAGCCACCTTCACTCAGAAGCTGTGTTCGGCTTGTTTCTGTATCCTACTCTATCACCGTCTCCTGTGGAACACAGAATGCCCCACTGAAATAGAATTTCCTTCTGCTGTGTGAGGGGTTCTGCATGTTCCTCTCATAGGTACAGTTCAGCTTTTTGGCACAATTTTTCATGGAGGAAACAAGGAGGAAGCTGCTGACAGCCTGCAGATGTCAGGGTGTTGACCAAAAGGTTAAGTAGTTACACTTCATAGCTGTACCACAGCGTGCACAGGAGGGAAAAACCTCATCTTCATTGCTGTGACTCCTACATATTGTATTGTTTGGGAAAGAAATGCCAGTCTCCTGAATGCTACAGAAGGTTGCCCCCTCCTCCCAGGCAAAACCTTTTCACTTGGGCTTCTTGCCAGTAGCCAGGATTTGGCCCATATTGAGAGAATCAGCCTCTTAGCCATGATCATTGTTCTCAAAACCTAAAGCTGCTCATATGGCGTTTGACTCCCGGCAGCTCACTCTTGTCTCCCAGGATAGCCCTTGCTATATTTAGGACTAAATCCTCCTGTAGTACCAGGCTGACCCCTTAACTGCACAGCACTCAACAACCCTTTGCTTCTAGTCCTCTGCACTGCATCTGCCATGGACCCTCGTCAGCTCTGCCCTCACATTTGTGTTTGAAGATATGAAGCAAACCAGTTGTCTCATCAATTTACAGAGGAGCCATAGCTAAATTTATGTGTTACTTTTATCAATGTGCTTTTCCATGAAAGATTTACATTGTGTTTCCAACTATGTATCTACAGGGCTAAACAAAGGATTTCAGTGTATTACTCAAAATGAGCTCTCATTGCTTACAGTTATCCCTCTTGCTAAAGCTCTTTCTTACATTCCTGTGCCTTCAGCCCAGTGTAATTTCATTTGTGGGCTGGGAAAAAAAAACAAAAACTTTTTAGTTTAGCAGGAGGTTAATCTATATTACAAGATAATTATTCATCTTTTTTTTTTTTTTTCCTTAGTAGTAAAAGGAACGTGGCTAAGTGTGAAGAAAATGCATGGGCTAAAACTTGGTGTAAATTATCATGTCCCTTGAATACTTGAGAGTTGCAAAAAAAGACACTGCTCAGATTTTCCAGAACTATTCCCTCTTAGGCCAAGACCCTTATGTGCCATTTAGCAACCTGAAGCATTTCTTTTCCAGCTATAAATCCAGGACAGCCAAGCAGTCCCACAGCAGCCAGAGCACCCAGTCCCGCCTGGCCCTGCTAGATGGCAGCACTGCCGGCTACCAGAGAGGCTCCGGGAAGGGGCTCACCCTGGTTAATGCAGGCAGGCAGCTCAAACAGGCACTATAGCATTTTTGAGAAGAGTGAAATCCTAAATGCAGAGACCAGAATAAGCAGATCCAGAAGCACTCTTAGTGGGGATTTGGAAACATTAAAGGGAATTGGAATAAAACATACATGTTTCCCTGCTTTCTCACCCTCACTGGTGTTTTCCCATTAAGTTCAGTCAGGGCAAAATGTGAAGGTCTCTTCTGCAGCTTCTTCGCTGTTTGCCTCATCTCATCTGTGCCTGCTACCAACTACTTCAGCTTCCAGAGCTGATGCAGCAATTTTTACTGCTTTTTCTAAAGTGCATTTTAGCATCATCATTTAGGCTTAATGCAGTTGATCATAATTGCTCCTAAAAAGTGTTGCATTCAGTTTCGGAACAAGTAACTGCTAAAGAGGAGTAGGTCTCCTTTCCTTTCTTTGGCTTTTTGGGAGATCCTGCTGGTGGTGTGGTAGGGGGTTCTGCTGGTCAAACAGGATTCTTGAGGATGAGCTGGGAAGAGTACTGCAGAGTTCACAGGCCACACCTCTAACAGCCCGTGGATAGCAGGTTTTGCTGACTGCAGTATGCGTGCATGCTGGCACAGGGGTTAACCTCAGCTCCTCTGCCACAAATGTCTGTGCAGAGCAGAGGTGCCGACAGACAGGCACTAGGCTGCTGCCAAGTCTAATTGGAAGGTGCAGCAGTCACACACCATGTGCTTGCAGAAGCGTCTGCTTTCTCCTTCCCACGTCCTCTTTGTGCTACAGAGACTGCTCTTCCGAAAACAAACTCCAGGCAGGTTCTCAGCTGGCATCTCTTCCCATCCTTCCAGCAAAGGCCACAAGGCCTTCACTCAGGCAGCGCTCTCTCATGTGTGAATCTGCAGTAAATTCCTCCCCAGTGCCAAGCATACAGGTAGCACAAATATTAGCAGTCATTGCAGTATACTGTTATTTATTTAGTTGTTTAATCTACTGCTTTACATCGCTTGTGGCCTTTTCTTTTAATGGATTTGCCTGACATGCTGCAAATCTCCTTTGCAGTTGGCCAGAGGTTCGGCTGCATGCTTGCATACAAAAGGAGTCTCCAAATCAGCTCTCACTAGTTAATACCAGGTGTTGGTGACAGGGTGAAGGAGCACTTCAAAACAATCCAGAAGATGTTAGTGGGGTAGCTACAGCAAGGAGGTTTCTGACCAGTTTATGAAAGGCATGGTGGATCCTTGCAGCTCAAGCGCATCTCAAAACCTATCCATCCTTAGTGTAAACCCCCCAAAATGAGCTAATAATCGTGGAATAGAATCATTAAGGTGTGTCTTGGTTTGGAAGACAGGTATCTGTCAGGGAAAACAGGAGCCCTTTCTGGGAATGGAGAATGCAAGCCCTCCCCCTCCGAATTGTTACAATCCCGAAATTGAAAAGGACTCTCAGGCAAAAATGTAAGGGGATGGGAATAACAGTTCTTTACTACTGCATATAACTACTGCATATACTGCATATAACAAGATAAACAAAATAACAACAATAACTATGGTGTTAACAAAAGAGAATCAGGGCGCAGTGAGTCTTTTTACCACAGGCACCTCTTTTGGTGCAGTCACTGTCACAGGCGGCCGGGGCGAGCAGAGAGCCCAGGGTGTCACGGCACGGGATGTGTCAGGAGCTCGGCGGCCGCAGCTGGAGCTGTGGGAAGGTCCCGGCAGCAGCAGGGGGTGCGGGACACGGC
>WAAG01041404.1:27104-96156 GCA_013390105.1 Tichodroma muraria
ACCTGTGCTGAGTACAGGGGGACACTCACTGCCCTGGTCCTGCTGGCCCTGCTATTGCTGATACAGGCCAGGATGCCATTGGCCTTCTTGGCTGCCTGAGCACATGCTGGCTCATGTTCAGCTGCTGTAGACCAGCTCTCTCAGGTCCTGTTCTGCTGAGCAGTTTTCCAGTCACTCATCCCCCAGCCTGTAGCACTGCATGGGGCTCTTGTGACCCAAGTGCAGGATCTGGCTGAATCTTTGGTCTTGACCTTGCTGAACCTCTTACCATTGGCCTTGGCCCATTGATCCAGCCTGTCCAGATCCCTCTGCAGAGCCTTCCTGCTCTCTAGCAGATCAACACTCCCACCCCACTAAGTGCCATCTGTGAATTGGCTGATAGTGCACTCGATCCCCTCATCCAAATCATCAATAAAGACATTAAACAGGGCTGACCACGATACTGAGCCCTGGGGTCACCAATGGTGACTGACTGCCAGGATGTAACTCCATTCACCACCACTCTCTCAGCCCAGCCATCTTGATAGTTTTTAACCCAGCAAAGAGTGCACCTCTCCAAACCAGGGGCTGCCAGCTCCTTCAGGAGAAGGCCATGGGAGATAGTATTAAAGGGTTTGCTGAAGTCCAGGTAGACTTCATCCACAGCCTTTCCCTCATCCACCAGGCAGGTCACCCGGTCATAAAAGGATATCAGGTTGGTCAGGCAGGACATGCTTTTCCAATACCCGTGCTGGCTGGGCCTGATCACTTGGTTGTTCTGTACAGGCTATGTAATGGTAGTCAAGATGATCTGTTCCAAAAATGTGCTAAATGGGAAACCTTTACTTGAAGTGAGCAAAGAATTTGCCATTTCTCCTTATTCCCCATTATCATCATCTAAAGTTTGCAGCTGTGTTTAGACACAAACAGGGAAAAATTTCTATCAGCAAGTTCAAATTTAAGGCTTTCTGGAATCTAGCTGGTGCTCAAAGTTCATTAGAACATTGTGCTTGGCCTTCACAACTCCAAAATATCTCAAGCCTGTCATAAAATATCAAGATGGGTAAAATACTGTTGGAATTAGGAATGGATGTTTAACCACCAATTCTCTTTTTGTCTCATATACACAAATCAGAGGAAAGAACCAAGGTTTTCTGCTAAAAAGAAACATTCATATCAGAGAACATAATTCCTGGGATCTACCACGTGCCTTGTGCAAGTCAGATGTTACTATATTTTTTGTCATTCAGATTTTTTTGCCACATTTTTCTTGAGTGTTCCCAAGGTTTTGCTTATCTGGCAGCCGTGCCCTCCTCAGGGTCACTGTGCTTTGTCTGCAAGAGGGAAGAGACCTGAGATCACATTGCAGCACATCGATTTGGAGCAGGTGCAGCTTTGAGATGGTTTCTGCTATCTCAGCCACCTCCCACATTCCCATCTGGATTGCAAACTTTATTTTTTCCTCCCCCTTTCCCCTCTTGTCAGGAATAATTTACAGATTCTGTCCTTCATCTCTTTCCAAAGGTATAGCTTGTAGAAGGAAAATAGCCAAGAGATGCTGAACCTTATCAGGGTTTATTTCCCTGTACTTAAGCTGTCAACTGTCAGGGGTGGGATTTCCTGTTGGTTCCACGTAGTTGTAAAAGAGAATTTTTTTGTGATTTATCTTATTTCCTTTTTTTTTCTAGAAGGGACAATGTTTCCCCCTTTTAGATGTACTGTTTGTTCTTCTTTATATCGTGTAATGGTTGTGGCAAGTGGAATGGTTATGTTGTCTGAAGTGTAACTCTCATGACAGAAGACCAGGTACAGAGAGTATGCTCAGTGAAGCTGGACAGCCTCCAGGACCACTGCATATTTTTCCCCACCATGGAGGAGATGTGGTTCAGGTGCATAAAACACAAAAGAGGGTCTTCCTTTTTCTCACGATGAGCAGCTCCCATTGCCTCTGTTGCCTTGGTTCAAGAACTGGGAAACAGTCATGGGGACAGTTGATAGCAAACCCAGCTCTGCTTGCAGGAATCTTGTAAGGGATTTGTTTGCTTCCTGGAGATGAAATCCACTGCATTTACAAAAGTAGGTTCTTTTGTCACTCCCCGTGTTAGACTGACATTTCCCAATGTGCATCCATTGTCACAGGGGAGTATCAGCCAGCCACTCATCAGCAGCATGCTATGTGAGGAGCAGACTGACAGGTCAGCTCAAAAAGCCAGCTTGCCAGGCTTCTCCCTCACACATGTCAAGTCAGTCCCTCTCTCCACTTGCAGCTGCCACTGCAGTGGCCTGAGATGGCAGCTCGATGCTCAGAAAGAGCTGGCAAGGCTGCAGGGGAGACCAGTGGGACATGTGATGCCTGTCAACTGCTGGCCAAATTTCGAAAGACTTTTTTTCCCTGCCTTTTATTTGGTTTTATAAGCTACCTTGTTTAATGGTTTAATAGATCACTTGGGGCAGCTTTGTTAGATGATTGTTTTAAATCCTTGGGTTTGCAGTGTAACTCCCTAAAGGATTGCTGTCTTAGGGCTGGAGCAGGGAGCTGTGAGACTGAGTCATACTTGGGAACTGGTACACGGCAATGGCTGGGAGAGGCTACACCACCTAGATGAAGTGGTCCTCCTGCTCTTGTGCAGATAGGGCACAGGAACTTCCCATGGCACTTGTAAAGAAGTGTTGCAATGATAATTCTGGACAGACTGCTCACGGTGCAAGAGAATGAAATATCCAGAGCTGCAGCTGCATTGTTAAAAATCACACAGGTAGTGTATTTACTTTTCCTATTTAGGGAACTAGCAGTAGTGAGCTCATTACCCTGCAATACACAGCTTAACAAAATGGAGAATTACCTCAGTATAAGGATGAAAAAGTTCAAATTTCTTACCAGCACCGTCATGTGATGTCAGGGAGATTGTGCAAGTTTATAAAAGTACATTGCACTGGGAGATTTCAGTCTTTAATGTGGGTGTCCTTTCTTTTCTTTATCCATGTGATAAAAAGGTGGAAAAAAACCCAGCTGCTCAGTAAAGTAAGAATTGAGAGACCAGTGGGTTGCAATGATCCAAAGTGAGCTAAAAATCCATAATAGAGAAGAACAAGACAATTTGCACAAGTTGCACAGAGTAACTAAATCCAAGCCCACACCTCTTCCTGTTGCTCAGGCTTCCACAGAAGAATATGATCAGCTGTTAGACCTCCAGTAGCCTTTAATGTATTTATGAAATGAGGAACTGCTAAACACTAGCTGTAGGTTCTCCCTAGGAAGTTACAGATTCTAGAATGCATAAGAGAAAATAGCTTGGTGGCAAAGAACAGAGTAGGCTACAGATAAAAACAAATGTTCCAGTCACTTGCTTTTCCCATCCTCCAGCTAGATTTGGTGTGTGAATGGGCCGGACACACACCAAAGCCACAATTTTAGCAGAAATCTTCATGGTGCAGTCTCAGTAGGGATTTTCACCATAGCAATGCAGGTTGTCCGGTACTGTTGCAAATTGGAAGGCAGTTTGCTGATCTGAGCAACTGGCTCAGATTTCCAGTAGGTGCTTCAGAAATAAAGTGTTGGAAAATAAGTTACTAGTGTATCATTCATGCCTTCAGTCTAGAGATTGTTGAAAGCAAGCTCTTTGAATTCTGACAACTAAAAAGTGAAGTTTGCTTCTGAAGCTATGCATGCCCCTCCTTTTCCTATGCCCAGCCTTCTTTCTTCATTAGCATTCAAAGCCTAGGAGTAGTTATTCCCTGTTTGATTATATCTGTGGTGAACAGCTGAAAGGCAGCAGTGTTGCTCTTTAGTGATTCCAAGATGTGAAAAGCAGAGAAAATGCTTCATACTAATTAGCTAACTGCATTGGCAGCAGGGCTGTGACTGGGCAATAGTCCTGTTTCAGGGAAAGGCTTCAGTTAAGAAGCAGCTTGTGGTTTATTTCATTTCAGGATTGAAGCAATTTTTTCTTCTTCTGACGGCCAGATACTGAGTTTATACTGTATTAAGGTTAAATGCATGAAGCTGTCTTGACATGAGTAAGAATGATAGTTGTCGCTGGCATGCAGGTGGGTCATATGGCCAGCCTTGTGTGTTCTCCTTTGCCTCTGTGTGGCAATGAAAACTGGAAGTTATTTTCCAAAAATTTTATCACCATGTTTCAAACTAGACCCAGTCGTCTGACCACTTGTAAAGAAACCATTTGGAGCCCAAGGACAGTAAAAAAATTAATCGCATCTAACGAAATGTTAATATAAATATCCCTGTCACCCACCATGTTGCCTCAGCCACAGCACCTTCCTGCCCAGGTCAGCACCTGTCCCACCAGCACCCTGCATGTACTGGCTTCTGCAAAGAGGACCACTTTTTGGTAAGAGGATGAAGGCTCTGGAGACCCCTTGGGCCCTTTACTGTTGATGGGCTACAAGGTGCCCACTTACTCATCAGTCTCCTCATGGTCCTGGAAAAGCACCAGTTAGGTGGGTTTGTTTCCCAGGTTACAACAAACTCACTAGGAGGACATGTAGTCTCCTTGGAAACCTTAGAAGGTAGCAGTACAGGCAAACTGGCTAAGGTGTGGTTGGGTTTAAATCAATGGCGTCCTGAGTTTATGCTAGTTGAAGTATTTAAGAGAGAGATGATATTGAAAATCCTTATTCATGTGAGAGAATAGAAACCTTTTGATGATCATACCCATGATGTGCATTATTTTCCCTCTTCTTGTCTTAGGGCATACTTGGCTCATTCTGTCCTGCATAAATAAAACAAATGTCCCACAGCTGGATGTCAAATCTCATGGCAACGCTGTACATGAGGAGTATGAAACTGTGCCCTACCGTGTGTTTTTTTCTGAAGCAAAATGGGTGACAGTTGCTAAATAGCTTTATATGAATGATTTTATTGGAAAATCTTGTGCTGTCCTTTGGATAGACAGTGCTGCACAAATGAGGATCTGTCAAGACTAAAAGCAAGTATGGAAATAAACCAGTAAAAATTGTTCCACCCCAGGAGGTAGCTCAAAGAATACATTTATGCTGTCGAAGGAAAACCAGTGGCCCTCATAGGACTACACCAAATAGTGTAAGAAAGCTGAATTAAGCAGTTCTTCTGTGTATAGACAGGTTATTGCTAATTACCCATGATGGTGAAGATAAGGGAATTCTGCTTGGCTTGTTAACACAGTGAAATAAGCTATGCGACTTCTCTCTGGTTTGGTCCTTCTAAAGTTTCATGTTCAATGGCTTTAGGGCAGGAGAGAATATTTCATGTTGTATAATTCACTATAGATAAAACTGCTCATTAACTCTATAAAAGTGCTTCCTTGGGCAAAGTCTAAGAGAAAGGTCCAAGGTGCCTGTTTTTCTCTTGAGCTCCTTTAGTGTGTTCTCAGTCATTATTTGGTCCAAGTATTTTGATTTGATTTTCTTGGTGTTTGGGATAATATCTTTTGTAAATCCAAGGATAACTGGGAGAAAAGCTGCCTGTGTTAAGGGATTCTCAGCAGGAAAGTAAAGCTTAGCAAGGAAATTAGAAAAGGGTATGTATTAAGTTCTGCTGCAATGCAAAACCACTTTGTAAATTTGAAGATACACATAGTAAGTGCTTTCAGAGCAAACTGGTAACAGCAGTTTGACTTAGGACCCTAAGAAAGAGACTCATCCAGTGTAACTTTGTACATATGATGTAGCCATCCACAATGGAGCTAGTCATATAACTTCCCTGCATAGTCACCACAGATACAGGCATTTTCAGGACAGTAACATGTTGGCTTATTAGAGTGCTTGTCTAAAGTGAAAATGAAATGTGTGCAAGTATCAGTTCCCCTCCATGAACAGGAAGGGAGTGCTGGGTGATTGTTCAAGTACGTGTAACTGGTAAAATGAAACCTAATCTATGAGACAGTTTCGGGTGTTTATTTCTTCTTTCCACTTTCTTATAATATGGGGACTTCAGAGATTTGCAATCTTTGCAGAATAATCCTGATGAGCGAATAATTTGTGCCAACCTTTGGGGTGAGGGCCATCTCTTTGTTTTGTGTTCATACAGCCTCCGGCACAGCAGGGTCCTGCCCTAGGATGGACCTTGAGTGCACTACCACAACACAGATAATCAATAATAGCAGACTTAATTAAAACTCTGATCAGTCTGTCTTCATCCAGTTCTCCGTGTTTTAAGTCCCTGTGATGTCTAAATGAGGTTTGATAACAATTCTCTGTCTCTCGTTTCCCCCCGTCCCACAGGAGCACATTTACAAGCTGATGAAGAGTGACAGCTATGCGCGCTTTCTGCGTTCGAATGCTTACCAGGACTTACTGCTGGCGAAGAAGAAGGTATCTGTTGGAAAGGACGTGCTTGCATCTCTTAGCACCTCTTGATTCTCGCCTGCTGCTTGCTGCTAGTGTGAAAGTGAAAATATTGTTTCCTTTTTTTTTTCCTTTAAAAAGGGAATGAGCACTTTTGTCTTCTTAACTGGAGGCATGGCATCTGTGTGCACAGCCTCAGCATGAGGTTTGGGGAAAACATGGTGACCCAAGGTAAAAGTAGTATGGAAGGGTGTTTGTCTTGCACAGGTGTCTCCCAAAATCAGTGCAGGCAATACAAATTGTGTTACCTCTTTCTCATGGAAAAGACAGTATGTGATCTGAGAAGCAGATTCTGTTAAATCAATCTGTTCATTACTGGTGCAAAAATCACCTGTTAAGGTTTTCACCTCCCTAGTCTCACCATGTGATATTCCCTTTGGATGCCTTACCTATAGATCACCCTGCAGCAATTCCCATACTCCTTTCTCTTGCTTTTGCCTCCCCACAGATGCTTCCTTTTCCTCGGAGACAGGAAATAATTGCAATGCATGTAGTAATCAAGAATTCCAGCCACATTGTCTGACAGGAAATCTGGGTTTGAGCTCTTCTTAGCTTAGCTTTTTGGTATCTGTATGAACTCTGCCAGCACCATGATACTGTCAGGAGCCTCCGGATCAGGGTAGCAAAGGAGTGGTTACATAGAGTTACAACTCCTGTCCTCGAGTGCCCTCTTTCTAAGAGGTCTAGGAGATAAGCTACTGATTTCTGCATTTGTGGCTGTGCTCAAATGCTTCCTGCAACTCCTGATTAATTCCCACTGCTCTGTGTGTGTGTCTGTGCATGTGCATGTTATGTACATGTGTGTATGTCCCACTTGCATTTGGCTCCCAGGACTGTACGTAAACTGACTCCTGACTCGTGCAGCCTGAGTATGTGTTTTCCCATTACCATCTTCCCTGCTGTTTTTCTGCTGCATACTCTGTGTGCTGCCAAATTACATTGCATCAGCACAATACAATGAAATCCCAGTATTTTTGTCCTGATTGTCATTGTGTGCCCTAAAAGCATGCATATGGTGACAAAGGGAGACAAGCCCCTCTGTCTGCTGTGCCTGAGACTGCTGGCAGGTGGATTAGCAAAAGGTAGCGGAGGCCAGCAGTCAGTCTTCTGTTTCAAAATGTCTGGTCTGAGACAGCATAAATCAGTGCTGCTTACATTTAGAAGTGTTAGTCCTGACTTAGTTCAGAGACTGGGGAATGAAGGAGGTGTGAGGCCAAGTCTTCTGATGGTATAAACCATAAAAGCCTCTGCCATCTTCCTACCCCCAGCAGTTTATGGCCCCTCTACCCTCCAGTCTCCATTGAACACGTGAGGGTTCATGTGCTTGAAAGCCAGACGAGCTTTCTCCTCCCAGCCAAACCCATTCAAACCAAAGGTTTATTTTCTTGCAATCCTTGTTTGCTGTCAGATCAAGCCCTGGATGTGTCAGCATGACATCCTCATCCCCCCGCAAACTGCCGCAGGAGCAGGTTTTGGTGTCATGTTAACGCAGCTGTGAAAGCAAGAATCAAGTTTCTTTTAGAAAGAGCTGTGGGTGCACGAGTAAACATATGAAGACACAAAAAAGGCAGGAGTAGATCTGTGCAGATACGCTGTTCATCAGCTTCTCATTATGCAGGAGGGGAGTTGGTGTTACTCCAGAGTCTGTAAAAGTCTTTGCAACCATATTACATTGTGTTGGGCTGAAGTGAATGTTTTGGAAACAGTGTAGGTACAGAGATGATGATAGAAAGAACATGACATTTCTGTACACTGAGCTATACGGTCCTATCTTTAGGACATTTGGTGCAGCTTTGAGAGGCAGCCTTTTAAAATTCCTCTAAATAGCTGGAAAGCAAGGCAAGGAAAAGAGGAACCCGGTGACATATCAGAGCCTGCCTGGATGGAGGATTTGGTTTAGAGCCTGCAAACAAAGTCTTGAATTTGCTGATGTGAATACAAATTCACTTCAGTTCTTTAAGTTGTGATGAGTACATCTCTTGAGGCCTATCTTTCCCCAAAGTCATTATCCTCACATGGCTTCTATATTACACTGATATGACATAGCTTACTTTCATTACTGAAAATAAGTTCTGTCAGAAGCACAGCATGATGGACGTGGGGTGAAAGAGTTGCTTGCACTAAGCAAATTAACTATGGCTTCAGATTCCTACATTAATGTTTTGTGGATAAGTTTGTGTCATTTGGGATCTTTTGCCCTCCAGCACTGGGTTATGGCAATCTGAGAGGGCAGGAAAAAGGGAAAGGTAGATTGTGTGGGTAGAGCACAGAACTGGGAACAATAAAATCCATATGCTTTCCCTGGTTACCCCACTTAATTTCTTGTGTAAGCTTGGGAAAATAAAAGTTCAACCTTGCCTGCCCTATATCCTCCTCTTTCAAAGGGCAATAATAATAGTGACCCACTCAGCAGAGAGATGCCAAAGCTTGATTAGTGCTTCAAAACATACTTTACATTTCTGGTATTTGTAAAATACTGTAAGTTTGAAGAGTTACTTTCTTCTGCACCATACAATAACCACAGATGTGGGAGCTTTCCCTCCCTGCTCTGGGAGTACCGTAGTGGATGGGAAGGAGGGAGAAGAAATTACGGTTTGGGATTGAGATACAATGACAGAATTATGAGGGGAACATATTGTTCACACCACTAGCTGATGCAAGACAGCAGACATAGGCTGTGTACAGACCAGACATACATACTTTGTTAATCTGTTTTAGATGTTTTTTTCCTCCATTCTTCCCAGTGTCACTATTGCAAGTAACCACAGTATTATTGGCTTCAATCCTGCAGATTCATGGTTCTCAGCAGGGTACATGAGGTTGGCCTCCAGCAAGGGTGTGATTGGAAGCAGTGAGCTGCAGAGGGGAAAAACTGGGTGTAGCCTCCTGCCTTGAACAGAAGGCCTTCTCCCTGCCAGGCTGGAGAAGAGATGAGAGCACAGCCCTGTCCTCAGGGGGAATGGCCATATGCCCAGCCCAACTGGAGCTCTGGGCCTCCATTCCCAGCACCCCTCTGCAGCAGGTAGAAATTGTGGATCTGCTGAAAGCATCTGGCTCAGCAGTGAAGGGCTGGATGTGCTGAGATCCCCAAGCGACTCAGTGTGTTTTATTTGTGTATCTACACAACACACCCCACTGGTGCTACGCAGAGTCAAGCACTGACCTGCTCCTGTTTCTGCTCTTATGCACCTTGCTGCAGGGTACTTACAGCAGGTAATCACCACTGCACTGCCCTCCAGCCCTTCTCCACAGCAGCCAGAATGGTGGCTGGATGTCCTTAGACAGCAATGATCCACCTATCAGGACAAGTGCTGTGACAAACCTCCTCAGTCAAGGCAAGGAGGCATTTTGGCAGGGAGACTTGGCTGCACAGCAGGGGTTTATTCCCTGAGGAAAGAGCAGCGTAGATTAGTTAGTTCACCATGGAAGGAGATGCGAATGCACAGGAAATTTTGTTAATGGTGAAGAAACAGCCAGACACGTGCTTTGCTAGTTATTTTTGCAGAGAAGGGAGCGAAAGGAACAGAAAAGACCTCGAGGTACTTTCCATACTCACTGTAAAGGTGAAACAATGACACTGGTTGGCATCTCTGCATTAGCTGAAATGGCAGCTGAACTGTCACGGTGCTGGTGTTCACGTCAGCCTGGCATGGGGTGGCTTCCTGCCATCCGGCCCTGCCCACAGGCAGGAGGCATCCTGGAACACAGCCCCAGCTGTAGCGCAGACAGGCTGAGAAGCCACAGGAGTGAGCCCTGCAGCACTGAGGGAAGAGCAGGTTGGTGCTTTTTTGGTTTAGAGCATTGTTTTGCTCTTCAGCTGGTTCAGAGAAGTGTGAATTCACCGTGATCCTATTCAAATGAACACACAATATATGCAAAATACTCCAGCCACTTGGTAGCACTGTACATGCCCTTTGCTTTCTCACTTTGGACAGGTAGATGTGACCGCCTGAGAAGCCCAGGATCTGCTCCTGGCCTTTTCTGAACCCAGGATCAGGGATATTATTATCCTTAATTTTTATCTGGAACGCATTATTTTTCACCAAGTTAAAGTTCAAAATATACCTCACTTCACACCCTGAAGTCTCATACCAAAAAAAGGATTCAACAGCCGACAAAATAAGTCCAGGGAGAGAGGGAGGTAGAGAATTTTGCAGAACTTATGTTCAGAAGACCGAGTTTCTATATGTATTTCCCTACCCCTTTTCAGATCCCTGGCAAAAAGTGTCAGCAAGGGGATACTTAGGAGCTTCATGCCATGAGGAGCAGGCTCCATTTCCAGCACACGTCTTTTGAAGCATTGCTTTTAACCAGACCCCTGTGCCAGCTGCTCTGTATTGTCTAGGAAGGTTCCTATTGCAGATTATGCCCCCTTCTCAGTCCCATCAGGGCACACGTGGCCAGTTGGATTCAGTGGCAGGATTTGTCTTGAATGTTGTAAAGATGCTGAGCAGTTTTCTCATAATTACTTTTAATAGTCAGTGTCAGATGGGTTTCTTAAGTTTTCTTCTACTTAATTTCCATGCAAGCAGAACCTACACAAAAGAACTTAAAAGTTTGGATGACTGGGTAAATGATTAATTATGAAAAAAAAGGAAAATTTAGAGAAGCCAGTCAATAATTAGTGAATGGCTTCTATGTGGTGAGCTCTGTTTTTCTGTATCTGCCTGGGCTGAGAGGTTTACATCTGCAGCAGGAATGGTTGTTTCATGTTTTATCCAAACGCATATGTCCTTTGCCATTAGCTGGTGGAGTCTATTGGTATATTTACTGGCAAGGATTGCATTTTTTGCACCTGGGAGGACTGCATGACCTGGCGTGCACATGTGTTTGTCTGCCTTTACCCCTTTGCACGCGCAGTATCTATTTGTGCAAAGGCTGCTGTAGCTGCTGCAGCAGCAATGGCTCCAGGGTCCACACCCCAGGTCCGTGCACAGGACTGGGATAGGTGTGATTCGGTCTATTCTTTTTTTTCTTTTTTTCACTTTGCTATTTTTAAATTTCCTTCATCTGGTGCGCAAGGCAGCCTCCCCAGCTCAGCCCGTGCTGCAGAGCTGTGGGCAGGCATTCCCTGCACGGCAGGCTGCCAGCCACACGGGCGAGCAGACAGGAAGAGCCAGCGAGCTGTGCAGCCAGCACCCACACCCACGGACATTCAAACAGCTAAAGCCAGCTCATCACTCTGCAGCCAGCCTGCCTCAGCTGCTTTTTATTTCACTAGAAAATGTCATGCTTTGACTCAGAGCTGGATGCTATGGGGATGAGCTTTCCACACATCCAGCTGGTCCCAGCCTGCCACCGCCATGCCAAATGTGCAGACTGCAAACCGTGCTTTGCAAGGCGCTTCTGTGAGACACTGTCGGTGCTCTGTGTGGCTGCTTCCCCACACGTCTTCAGCTGTGGTTGGCAGCAAAGAGCCTTGTATGGGGCTCCCTGCCTGGAGGGAGGCACACTTAATTAAGCTTGACCAGACAAGCTCTCAGCACCTCAACAAGGTGCTCATCGTCCTTGAAGACACCGTCTTGCCTTTTTGCTGGGTGGGAAGTTGCATCACTTTGCTGGTAGAAAAAAACAGGGATACTAAATTTTGACAGTGAGTGAAGGGGCACAATGTGGCCTATATAGCAGCTCGCTGTCCTTTGACCCCAGTGCACACCAGAGCTACACTTCAAAATGCAGTTGGGTCAGACAGTGATTTTCCAGCCTGCAGCAATGTCATGCTGCAGACTTCAAGTGCCTTGCACCCCTAGGAGCCTTGCAGAACACTCAGTCTTTCGTTCAGGTATTTCTTCTCCTGAAATTGTGTCTTTAACTTGGCTGCTGGTGGGTCTTGCCACTCCTGCAGGAGACCAGCTCAGAGGCCCAGTGCCCAGCTGGGCACTGCTGTCCTCAGTCCTGCTCAGTGGGATATGTCCAGCCAAAGTGGCAGGAATGAAGCTTCTTTCTGTCACCTCTGCTGCCTCGGGGTGTAGGGACACCACTGAGGCTACTTCCAAGAGGGAATCTGTGATTCTCTGTGGGCTTGCATGGCTCTAATACTCAGCCAAAGAGTGAAGCTGATGTTTCTTTCCCCTTTTCTCTCCTCTCACATGCAAGGAGAGGTAACTAACCCTTGGATTAGCGCATGTTAAATACACCTTTGGGGACTATTGGACTGGGTACATCACTGCCTTCGTGCCAGCCAGGAAGGTTGTTTTATTGCTTGGTACTCGCTTTGAGGCCTTGGCTCCATCCTCTGTGTGGGCTAAAATGATGTGCCTCTAGCTTTCACTTTTGATAGCACTTTGGGACATCAGAGCTGATTCTGTGGCTTCCAAATGGTTATAAGTGTGGAAGTTGGTTTTTTCTTTGTTCTGGATAAAGAATATTGCTTGTCTTAAAAGGGCCTTATGTTTTGGTCTCATATTTGATGATGCAGCAGGGATGATCTGTCCCATGTCTCCATGGGATGCTTAAGACTAGCTTTGTAGACATCAGAGAGCCGTGAAAGCTGTGATAAATATGCAGAAGAATCAAAAGGCTTTGCCTAGACTCAACTACACAACTTCTTGTCCAATTTATCTGGTATGGCTTTGGCTTCTTTATGTCTTCTCTATCTGATTTTTGCACTGTCCTGAGGGTTGTTACTGCAGCTGAATCTGTGGCAGATGATATGTCAGGTAGGTGCCTCTCCAGTGCAGTGCTTGTTAGCAAGTCTCCAGTCCAGTGCCCTGTGATGCACAATCATTACTGTGGTTTTCCTTTACATGTGGCTCCTTATTCCCTTCATGGCAGTTTTACTTCCATCTTACCACCCCCATTTGCTGGCTCACCACACTAAAATAAGTGTCTCTTCTGGAAATCAGCGGTGCCTACAGCTCTCTGATTGCAGAGAGCTTTCCTTTGTCGCATTGAGTTTCTTCTCTATAACAATTTTTTTCTCTTAGATATTCCAGCAAACACGCCAATAAATTATTTAGTTCTTCCTTGTTAGTGGCGATTAGATCTCCCTTGTGCCAAATGAACGAAGCGCTGCAGTGAGCAGCCTTCTCAGGGATATGTTAATAAAGCCATGATGCACACGCTTGTTTTCTCACGGTGCAATTGGATGTCTTCTTGCATATGAATAGTTCTGTATTCCAGGTACAAAAATATCAGTGCCCCAAACTGGTCTGTATCTTTCCGTTGTCTTTCAAAGGCATGCATATGCTGTCTTGTGTTTTAATGTAGCCAAACTTACTGGAAATATACCTCTACTCTTTGGATAAATGGAAGAGTGTAGGTTCACTGGCAGTGAGTCCAGTGGTGATTTTCTTCCAGTGCTGTATTCACTCAGACATTGCTTTTTAATATTGTGAAAGCTACTGTGGGTTTTTTTCATCTCTCTACGCAAGTAGATGGGAACCTCCGATAGCTGTTTGGCCGATGTTAAGCAGAATCAGACATCCCAGCTTGAACAGTAACGGAAAATTCAGTGAACAAGAAATCAATACCAACAGCTGTAAGACACAGCAATGCACAGACATATATGAAACATTAAAAAAACTCACAAGGGAAAAGTTACATTCTCTGAGAGTAAAAGTAGTGATGTCTGTCATTCTTTAAGGCATTTTGATTTCTTATGTTTGCTGTTGCAAACATTGATTTCTGCTTTTTACATTTCTTTAAAACTTTTTCTTCTTGCTGCTTCCTTATATTTTGCTGCTGTTTTTAAAAACTGCATTTAAGCTGAAGGGTTTTTTTCTGTATTTTTATCTCCCTACTTCGTTCCCTGTTAAGCCAGAGAATGAGCAAGGTCGTAGAACTTCTCTAGAAAAGTTCACTCGCAGTGTGGTAAGTTCCTTTTCTTTTCCCTCCTCCCTTTCCTCAGAACTTCATTTTCAGTTGGGGGAAATGTGGATGCTTGACTTTTAATTTCATCCTTTATTTTTGCTGCCAGCATCTTTGCAGCTTCTCTCTTAATCCCGTAGCTCATCTAAATAGCAGTTCTAAAGAAGGGGCTGGGGGGGAGAAATGGCATAATGCTCATTCTAGCTTATCATCCTTGCAAAAGCAAATTGATTTTTGTCTAGAATTAAACACAAAGTTGCCTTTTTGCTACATTCCCACTACAGTATTGTTGTGGCTTTTCCTTGCACAATGAAGTAGAAGAGCATGGTTCTCATAGCTCCATTGCAACAGTATCCGTACGGTTCCTTAGTGCATGGATACCGTCACATACATACCCACCCACAGCACTGCAGCCGCTTCCTCTGTTGCCCCCATCTGTTAGTGCTCATGTAAATAGTGATGTGTGATACCTTTGCCTCGTTCATGGTACTGATACCGGAAAAGGAGCGCAGTCACAGCAAGAAACATGACACTGTTAAACCTTTTAGACAAGGGGATGGCAGGTCCTCAAGGGCAGTGGGCCGATGTCCTTCCTCCTTGTCCTTTGTCAGTCTCCAACCTCCAGCCGGTCTGTCCAGAGCTTGGGCAAGACCTGCTTGCAGCATTTGCGTTCAGGGATCTGTCTGTGCAGCAATTTTTCTACAGATCAGGAAGAGCAGGGAGAGGGGGCAGGACCAGCGGCAGATACTGCAAGTGGAGTTGAGTAGCAGGGATACTGGACAGCACAGGCTGTGTTTTGAGCTGCATCAAAAGCAGCGTGACCAACAAGTTGTGAAAGGGGATTCTGCCCCTCTACTCCACTCTCATGAGACTCCACCTGGAGTGTTGCATCCAGCTCTGGAGTCCCCAGGACAAAAAAGACATCGACCGAATCCAGAGGAGGACCCTAAAGTTGATTAGAGGAATAGAGTACCTCTTCTGCAAGGAAAGGTTGAGAAAATTGGCTTTGTTCAGTCTGGAAAAGTGAAGGCTTTGTGGTTACCTAATCGTGGTCATCCAGTACTTTAAAGGAGCCTACAAGAAAGATGAGAAGGACTTTTTACAAGAGCACGTTGTGGTAGGACAAGAGGGAATGGCTCAAACTAAAACAGAGTAGGTTTAAATTGGATGTTAGAAAAAAATCTTTACTGTGAGGGTGATGAGGCACTGGAACAAACTACCCAGAGAACCTGTGGATGTTCCATGCCAGGAGCAGGAGCTCCAGGAGGTGTTCAAGGACAGGGTGGATGGAGCTCTGAGCAACCTGGTCTAATGAAAGGTGTCCTTGCCGTGACAGGGGCTTTGGAACGATCTTTAAGGTTCCCACCCAAAGCATTCTATGAGTCTATGACATTCTTGCATGTGTGTGTATATATGTATATTTATATGTTGGCTACATACACACACATGGCATATAAATATAGCACCTTTTGTACATCCTGAGAGAAACAGGAAGCTGTGCAGGTAAGTGTGAGCTGCTGTAGAGCAAATAAGCTGAGAGTGGTTCTTCCTGACACTGCTGTGCTACTGCGCAAGCAAGCCCAAATGTAACATCCAAGGCTTTGTAGTACATCCACTGGCAAACTTCCTGGGGAATGTATTTATATAGCTAATGCATATGCACACATTTAAAATGTGTTGATACAAAATATATCACTATGCCCATCTGCATATTTACTACTTTCTAAGAGTCTGCCAGGGAGAGGAGTAGGAAAGATTATTTTTTTTTTTTTCAAACAAACTATGCAGAAATATTTACACTGAGTGGTAAATTCTGTTCCCAGATTTGCCAAGTACGTGGAAGAGTAACTCTCACTTTACTAGACTGGCTGGGTTTATAGCTGCACAGCCAAGGATGGATTTTTCTCTTGCATTTGATTTGAAGTGTAACTTGACAAGCTAAGTTTGGGATGCTATGATTAGAATATAAGTAGCTGTAAAGAAAATTGTAGTAGATTGGTTGGCACTTTAGTTATTTTTTTTCTTACTGGCTAGCATGCTGTAAATATTTTTTAAATTTCTCTTAATACAGATATAAAACCTTATCTTCTGATGGCATGGTCATTACCAGAACTAGGAAGAGTCTGAATTTTTTATACTTTGCATTATGGCAGTTTGTCATTGCCATCAGATGAGAAAATAGTCACTATGTTGACATGTCATAATGTCCTCAGAGGACAGTATTACCAAAGTGAGAGCTTTATGGCATACTCGGGGGCTGGAATTAAGACAAAGTTAATTCTGTATGCTCTGGTTCTCCAAAATGCACTGCAGCTCCCTGACTGTGTAGGAGTGGAGCAATTCAGCAGTTCGTACTTCCAAAGCTCCACTGTGCTTTAGTGATTGCTCATAGCAGGATCACATATTCAAGCTGGGCCTGCACAGGCATGATGAAGTTAGGTGTATGCTTAAGGTTTGGCTGGAACAGACCCCCAGTTTGTCTCTCTTCAAGGGAGGAGCACTGAGCTTGTTTTGCAGGTAGATTAACATGAGGTCAGATTTCCAGTGATGGCTGTAAGAGAAATCTCAAAACCAGTAAGGGCTAAAAGTTTATTTGCCTTAAGAAGCCATAACTGAAGTGAAATAGTCTCCCAGATTGACTGAACTATTGTCTGTGGATTTGGGCCACCTCCAGACTGTGCTTCTCTGTCTGGTACTGGGAGGGACAGTAGACCTCTGGGAAAATTTTCAGATTTGGCTATAGCATGCGACCCAGCATTTTAGGAAATCACAAAATCACAGAACAGTTACAGTTGGAAGGGACCTCTGGAGATCACCTAGTCCAGTTCTCCTGCTAAGGCAGGGTCACCTAGAGCAAGTTACTCAGGAATGTGTCCAGGTGGATTTGGACTGTCTCCAGAGGGAGACTCCATGGCCTCCTTGGGCAGCCAATTCTAGTGCTCTGCTACCCTAAATGTAAAGAAGTTTATGGGACATAAGTCTGCCTAGCCAATCTCTAAACCAGCCCTCTATGTCCAAGAGGAAATCTTCCTTTCTCCAGCCTTCCTCTCTTACCTCCAAAGTCTGGGATTCCCAGCCTCAGCACTAAAAACTGAGACATTCAGTAATTGGGCCTTCTCTGTGTCTTCTGTCACCAGGACATGTATCTGATTCAGCAGCAGCCCCATATTTTCCCAAATTTTCCCTTTGCTGCTGATGTATTTGTAGAAACCCTTCTTGTTGTCCTTCATATCCCTTGCCAGATTTAATTCCAAATGGGCTTTGGCCTTCTTTGTCACATCCCCACATACTCTGACTGTTCCTTTAGTCCTCTCACACAGCCAGTTCCTTTTTCCACATCCCAGAATTTGTTTGAGATTTGCTAGAAGCTCCCTACTCATCCAAAGGAGATCCCTTTGGATGGTCTTCTACCGCCTTTGCTTGATTTCTTGCTCATGGCGATACACTGGTCTTGGGCTTGGAAGAAGTGATGCTTGAATATTGACCAGCTCTCTTGGACCCCCTTTCTTCTAGAGCCCCTCCTTTTACATCATTGTACTCAAATTTGGGGAACTTTGGGGAACACTGCAGGTGGCATAGAGCCAGAGCAGGAAGGCAGAGGTTTATGATCCCTTCTTTGCTCAAAATACTGTTCTTACAATGTTGCTTTCCGTATCAGAGAAAGCTGACTTGTAGCCAGAAGACCAGACATGTCCAGCATCTTAGACAGGGAGTCTTCACCTGAGTGAAAAAAATCAGACTCTTGAAGTTTGCCCGTTCTGGTTGCTTGGGTCTCACCATCTCTTGATTGACAAAGACAGGAAAAAATGCAACACTTCAGAAAGAGAAACAGTAAAGCTTTGTGTTGACAAACTGCGAAGTGTATTGCAGGCTTTTTGTCTCTTACTTGGGTTAAGCCCCACCCCTGAAAAATCTTTCCATACTCCCAGATTGGTCTTCTACTGGGTGGAAAGCTGTACACTTGGTTTTGGGAGCACAGACTTGGAGCAAGTGGAAATTGTTTTACTCACAGAGCTCCTGCTCATCTCAAAGTCATAACTCAGGAGACAGGGATTAGCTCCAGACCATTTGACATATTTTCGCAAGACACCATGAAGTTCTGCCTGCCAACCAGAGGTTTTGCACCTTCACATGGATCAATGGGGAATAAGAAAGAACAGGGATTTACATAATTGTTTTATTCCAGTCTTCAACTCCTTCAAGACCCACTGTCTTGTCTTCCTTGGCTTGATACTTTTGACCAACAGAAGGCATCTCATGACTAATGAATGCACAGAGTTTTTGCACCAAATCTTTCTGAAAGCCAGGTGCTATCTGGTCCACATTAAGCATGACACTAAGAGCAAGATTTTGACAGGGCAATTTTCACTGTGTTGATGGTTCATCTTTTACTTCCAGGTCCTTACGATGTATCAGCTGACACTTTAGTGCAATAGCCAAAAGGGGATTGTGCCCACTGCGGTCAGGTCCATCTGTACCAAAGGGCATGGTTTGCAGTGCCTGTCTGGGTTCCCCTTGGAACAGCAAGGGAACATCTGCCTGATCCAGCCCCCAACAGACCAGGCACCCTCAGCCTCCTCGACTCACCTGACAGAAGTCTGAAGCTGTGATGTTCATGTGTTTCATGGCAGCTTTGTGGTCCCAGGACCAAACATGGTCATCAGTCATCTGGTGAGCATCAAAGGGCTACATCTGTATGGTGGAGCAGAACACTACAGAGCATGTGCTGCCCAGTGCTGCTGGAGCACAGCGGGGGCAGATGTCTTTTCTCCTCTCTTCAGGTTTTGAAGAGTCCTCAAAAATACATAGGCAGCACAGTGGTAGGATAAGCATCACAGGTATAAAGCTAGTCTGGCTCTTCCATGCTCTCCAGGGTGCCCAGGGGAACAGTCGATATCACAGAGCTGCAGAGCTGACAGTCTGTTTCTTTGGAGCACTTACTAATCCACTTCGTTTACAAAAGGATGGCACTGCGCATGGTGTCAGGTTTACCTTATTACAATTTTCCTTTTGAATACAACGAGGATTGACATTATGAAAGAAGAGCTAGCCTGTCTTCTCTCCCAAGTGAAGATAAATGGCATCATAAAAATCAGACACCATGTATCATATATGTTATAAATAATATCTAGTATTGAGGTAATAACTTAATTTTAAAGACACACATACACACAAATCCATATATCTACATCTCTCTCTTCTGTCATATTTCATCATCTTACTAATTAAAAGGAGCCTGCTATACTATTTTTAGCCCTGCAGTCTCAGCCTAGCTGTTTAAACCACAGTAGTTTCCTGTCTGCTTTAGAAATTATTTAATAATCAGATAGACAGAAGCTTAGTTCTCATAAGCTGAGATGATCCTTCAAGGCCAAGTGTAGAAGGAAAATATATTTTAATGAGTACGTTTAGGGAAACTACTGCTGCTTTTCGTCTCGCAAAGGAAGCCACCAAGTCTCTGCCTAACTTGCGCTGGTAGCCATTTGCATTCAATAAAGGAGGAAATAGGAGGGGGGTCCTTTGTTGCATCTTGAGCATTATCTCTAAAAGCAGCAATGGGTACTTCAACAATAACAGGGATTAAACCTATGGATACCAGCTTCAGCAGGTAACTTAGATAAGCTTGGGCCATGATACCTGAACTTGAATTCAAACTTTCCTAAAATGGCTATATTCCAGGGAAGGAATTTTCCCTGGAAGAGAACAGGTGTTAAAATTTCTGACTCAGCATCCAGGTGGTGACTCAGTGCCAAGACCTCTGGATTTTATTCCCAGCTGATATTTCTTTAAGAACAAAAGGCAGACCTGCATGTACCACTTTTGAGAAGATAAGGGTTCTGTCTTTGTGCTATAAAGGACAAGAGAATGACCAGAGCAGTGATCTATTCTTTAGGCAGAATTTTTACAAATCCTGGGTGAACTGACGGATGTGGACACTGTTACGCATTATATTCCTGGACTGGAAAAGGTCTTCACCTGAAGAAGGCAAAGAATTTCTTGTGTAAATTCAGCGTGGTGTTGAAAGGAAATAAGGTGAAGGATGACATGGTCTGTGTTCGAGCTGTGTGGGAAGTAGACTGTAGATTAAGGATGTAAGAATGAAGGTTTTCAAATGACCCTTCTTCAAAGAACATTGGACATTTTGGATGGAACATTTTGTACAGCATGTCAATGAAAACTGAAGATTTTCTCAGTTCCCAGGCACAGGTGAATAACTGGATCGACAGACTGGCCCAGCTTCATTAACCATAAGAGGCAGAGGTGCCACAGGCAGGAGGAGAAGCTGGGAAGCAGGAGTTGCTGTCATCCTTGTGTTAGCAGCACCAGTCTAGTGGTTTCGTATTCTCACCCAGAAGCGTTGTAGGCAGAGGCCCACATGACATCCTTAATGGCTGTGGAGCCAGTGCTCCACCTGGGTTTCTCATGCAAGGATAACTTTTCCAGAAACAAGAATGATTGGAGATCTTGTATTCAATGTATTTATCATGTTCAGTGCCCAAGGTGCTTTCTGTCTGGAGCCTAAAATGTCCTCCTTCTCCTTGCAGTGATGCAAACTGACATTATCATGGTAGCATCTCCTTTGCTTTAGTTTTCTGATATCGTTTGGTAATTTTGTATTGAACAATTCTTGTCTCAGGATGTAAATGCATCCCAGATCAGTGCCCAGAGAAATACACAGTTGTATGTTTAATTTCAGTTCCATATGTATCTGCTCTCTTGCATTATACAGCTATGAAAGCTTTAGTTTCTACCCTGATTGCCTGGCTGTCCCTTCCTCAGTGTTCTCAACTGTCTCCCAGCTCCATGGTGTCACTTTTGTTTTTCCCTGCTGCTGCTTCCCCATCTTCCTGACCCTGAGCTTCATTCCTTGGCCACTGCTACTCATGCTGGTTTTTTATGTCTTCTTGGTTTGTGTACTGTTGGATCAGAGTTCAAGTCAAACTCAGTCCTATTCTTAATTCATGAGTGCGGTGTCACACATGTGAAATGTGTTGATGGAATCTTATCTTTCTCAGGTGAACTGTGTGATGTTTTGCACAGCTGTCTCACTGTGATGTATTATAAATAGTAACCATGAAAGCAGTGAAGAAGGTGTAAGGCTGGAGAAAGAATTGCTGCCTGATGTCATCTTTTTAACTGGTTCCTTGATAATCTCAAAGTTGTCATATATTTACCACCTTTCCCATGTTTTCACTTTCCCAGCTCTACCAGCTTGCATAAATAGATCACAGCATTTGAGGATATGGAAAGTATTCACAACCTGCAATAATGACAAAGGTTTAAGCCATTATTGGTAGAGAATAGTGGTTGAAAAAGTGGAAAGTATAAAGAGATGATACACTGAGATGCTGGTGAAGTGGCTCTCAGAACAGACAGCAAGAAGGGCAGGAATACAGGAATGGATTCCTAAGTTTTTTAGATTTGGCATCAAGAAAAGACATCTGGGAAAAGGATTATTTTTATCTTTGGTAGGTATTTTACTTTAAAAGAAAATGCGTTCACTTGACTACCCCCATGATTACACTGGCTTGTACTGAGAAGAGGAACTTGCATTACTTAGGTGATGGGAGGCATCAGAACGTACCCAAAGCACAAGGGGGCTGCAGCCCATGTTTACAGCCTGCCGTGGGATTGTTCCCTTGCTGTGACAGCCAGCCAGTGTCCACAGCTGGGGCTGCAGAGGGCCAGCTGCAAGCCCTGCACGGCGCATGCGCTGACCCAGTGCTGCAGGCGGGAACGCACCACATCTGCTCTTGGTATCGTCGTGGTACCTTACCCGCTTTGGTAAGGGGTGAGTTGCGTGTATCACCCGTATGCTGCACAATCTGCTCTGTATACAGGGGCTCCTTTAAGGGGTAAGTATCCATGGTTTCTAGTCGATGAGTTACCCTTCGCTTCCTAAAAGCACTGCTGGGTAGTGCTGCTGGCACAGGATGGCAGCTTCCTTTTGCCCCTGCAAGGGCGAAGTGGGTGAGTGATCTTTGTGCATGCTGTTTGTGAAAATGCTTGGGGACCCTCCTGGATGAAAGGCATTATATAGAGTTCAAACACACCCATTATTAATTTGCTGTATTTTATTTGAGCCACACACAAACCCTGGAAGATAAAAGCTGGTACCTTCTCACTACAGACAGGTGTAGCTGCATATACTAAACCATGACCTTAGCAAGGTGTTTCGGAGGGAGGATGTGCTTAGCCCCTGCTGTGATTTCAGCCAAGTTTATTTTGATACTCCAGAGAGATTTGATATTTCAGTGGTGCATCCATTTTCCTCTGTACAAGACATTTACATATCTGGTTCCCAGTTGTGCTTAAGGCTGTCAGACAAGCTGAGTCCTTTGCACAGAATCATACCCTGCCTGAGAGCCAGACCAGCACATTCAGTTAGAGCATTTCTGACGTGGCTTGGAAAAACAGCCTGCTACACCGTTGTGTACTGGCTGCAGTGATCCAACTGCTCCTCTGTCTTCCTGGGTTTTTGTCAAAGGGTGGAACCTCTCAGCTACGAGGAGCCCAGACTGCACCACAAAAGAAGAGGATCTTACTTGTGGTGGTAGTGGGATGGTGGGGGGAGGGCTGCAGCTATTATGAAGCTGTGCTAGGAGTGGGTGAATACACAAATCCTGGTCTGTGCCATATGCAGTAGTGTACTGGTATTTCTCCAAGCAAAGTGCAATGCCTCATTTAGGAAGTGTAAGAAATACTCACAACTTAAAATGGGAAGAGATGATGCTGGTTTTAATTGGAATGAAGCTCTGAACTGTTCCCATAAGAGATATGAGCTAGAAGAGCAAAAAAGCAATGTCAAATGTGGGAACATAACCCATGGTGGTTGAGCTTCAACTGTGATGGGCAGGGATGGCAAGAAGCTCAGTAACTTGTCAGTCAAGCCTTAGAAGAGGAGTGGGGCCCACTCTGCAGGAATTGGGGGGTAACTCATGAGACTGTGCTGGCAAGAACAGGTGAGCATTCTGCATGCTGGGAGCATCTCGCCCCACCTTACCCTCTACAGCCACTTTGCAGCTCCTGTTTTCAGTTTGTGTCAGTGTGTAATTGGTGGTATTGTCCACCACATTTTGTGTGTTAATTTATGTTACTTATGTTCATAGTTTATGTGTCTGTGTTTATTTGTGTTGAACTAAGTTATTTTCCAGTATTGTTTATGTTTTTAATTCAGTTTCTTATTTAACTTCATTAATTTATGTTATGTTTATCTTATGCTGACAATGTATATCTTAATGAAAAATTTTAATAAAAAAAATATTTTTTAAATGCCACAAAAATAAAGCTTCCCCAAGATCTGCATCGTAATATAACATTGAAAACCAAACAGTGCTGGTAGTGCTAGGGCCATGGCAATCTCTTCAGAAGTAAAATTTGTTTGCAGGACATTGTCTGCCCACTGCCAAATTTCTTGTAGCATGTTAGCTAAAAGATAGGAAAACTGAACAGTGCCCGTGATGATGTGAAAAACCTCAGATTCAGGCCACTGGAAGGAGAATTATCTCACCTCCACTGGAGATGCAGACCAGCCCCAGTTCTCTGCAAAGTGGGAAGGGGCAACAGTGCTCCCCAGGAGATGACTTCTCTTCCAGGAAGGTGATGCTTGTGGCTGGAGCAGATTGGGCAGCAGATTGGGAAGAGGAGAGCCCTGAGCACAAAGAAATGGGGCAAACAAAGCTGTAGCAAACAAAGCCCCAGACTGGTGGGTGGAAATTGTGTAGATGAGGAGTCAGGTGAAAGCACTGTGGTCTGTATTGACATGGTAAATGGGAGCCTGTGCTGCCATCTCTCCTCCTTCCCATTGCTGCAGCCACAAAGCTCCTTATGGGATAAATCCTGCCTGGGTGTTCAGGTAAGTTGTTGACAACATGCATGGGAGTTCTGGCTTGTGCATGCTGGGGTGGGGAATGTCTGCATGCTGAATTGTGCTGTGCTGGGCAGAGCACATCAACATTGTGTGAAGCCATGGGTACTGGACAGAACTAAACTTTCCATTTAAAAATATTTTTAAAACTTCCCACTCTTTGCTTCTCTCCCAACTGTTCAAAGTGCTGGTTTTGGCAGATAAAAGCAAGGAGCAAGATGGAAACTCTGCTGGCTCATACAGGAGGTTTGAAAGGAGTGCTGTCCCTTTCTGCATCAAATCCCAAACACCCTTTTTTCCTTCTTACTTGGCTTCTTGCCTATGTTAAATTGCTGAATTTTGCTTCATTAAAATAATTGCTGATTGCATTTTACGCTTTAGCTTAGTAGCTGCTCAGCAAAGGCTCAGCCACTAAAGATGCTAACCATCTCCTGTGACCTACAGGTTAATCTTTATTACTCTGGGCCTCAGTGAGCCCTGATGAGTCCACAAGTGCTGAGGTCCAATCCTCTGCTGGACATGTAGCCAACCAGTTAGGATGGCCACATACTTGGAAGTCATATTCTAGGGGGCAGTTTCATTAGGTTTATTAAGTATTCCCTGAATTTTTCCTTAGGTTACTCCAAATTCAGATTTTACACTGCCTTCAAGAAATGGCTCCTGTCATGGGGGTGTTTGAGGGCAAAAAAAACCAAAAAGCATTCATTCAGCAGCATAGAGAGAACTGGACCTTACCTTTATCAGATGCAGTGAAGCTCCACGTCATCCTTGCCTGTAAGCTGTGGAACAGCTCGATTGCTTGCAGGACATGAGAGAAAAGGAAGCCTTCCTGCATCCAAGACGACACACAACATACGCCATACGACATACGCCCTACTGCTTGAGCTATGCTGTTTGAGCGACAACAGTCTGGGCTTTTAATTGTTGTAACCCTAATTAGTAACGACAAATATTTTGGGATTGGAGGAGTGGAGATTTCTTTATAGACTTTAGACCCCATGTAAAGAGTTTACTTCTTACATCCACTCTAATCTTGCCTTAAGTTATTCAGCATATACATGTGGCACAGCAAAAGAAGCACTGAAGTGTGCTGAGATTGAGATGGTATGCTTTCCATATCCCCTGCCAGACTAGCTTAGATGAAATTTCTCCTGGAAACACAGCAGTTGTTGACATTCTCTTCCAGTGGGGAAAGGAGAGGTAGAGACAGCCACTGGTTTCATGCTAAACAAAGATGCATGGAAGGAAAACATAATTTATTTTGGTTGAACCTTTTTAAAGAAACTATGTGTTGTTTGTGTCAAACTTTCACATCATAATAATCTGAGATATCCTTGCTCTGTCAGATATATCCCCAAGGGAATTCCATCCATTCCACGTGGTAGATGAGACCCAACATGCCCTCCTGGACTGAACTTTTTTGGCATGTGTTGTACCCAATTAACTATTTCAGCCACCTCCAGCTTCTCAGAGAAGCCTTTCACCTGACTGACTCAGGCACTGACACCATGCAGCCTCAGGGAAGGGTTGTGGGATCACAAGGAATACAGGGGTGCATCTCACCTCTGCTGTCTCAAGATGGACACAGGCCTACCTTCTCCTGGTTACCCAGACACCTCTTTTCCGGACACTAAGCAATGACACCAAAGCATGCTGTCACCATCCTGGACTCTTTGGCCATGGACACCCTCTTGGCAAGGGGCAGGTAGGTTTGGATGGACTGGGTGGGGTGAGTGCTGGCTGCCTGAGGAGGAGCCACTGCCCCATTCCAAAGGAGCCATCCTGAGTGCTGCACTTATGCTTTTCTCAGTCAGCTGATGCAAACCCCCCTTTTGTGTCTCCTGATGGGCTTTGTGCCTAAACCTGAAACAGAAATACCATGGGCCAGCCCCTCAACTGGTGTAAATCAGCAGCACTTATGTGAAAACAACTGAGTCATGTTGATTTATATCAGCAGGTGGAGTGCAGATCCCACCCAGCTTTTCTACCTGTTATACAATGTTTTACTCCCTTCTTGTTCATTTTAGTAATAGGAAAGAGATACCAGTTTTCCTAATGAAATGCATTTTTTTTCCTGATCCTCTTTTATTTTGTCTAAGATGAGAGAATCTTAAACGGAATACCTGCATCCCACCCAACTCCAGCCTGATGATACCCATATCACTCAGACCCATGCTGTGAGGCTGACACTTTGCCCGACATTGGGTTGAAACAAAATCCCCTCCAACATTATGCCTCTTAGTTGGGGGCTGAACATTACAGTGCTTTTGCTTGTAGTCAAAATTGTCACAGCATTAATCCTTCTATGCAATTTCAGGGATCCTTTTGCTATCTGTCCTAGCACAGAGGTGAACACAACAGCAGAGCAGACAACATTGCTGCCTGCTTCTGTCTTAAAACAGAGCTTCTTGCACCCATCTGTTTGCATGTCCCTGTGCGTAAGGCCATTCCCTGGCACAGTTATCCTCCCAGACAGACGGGCTTTGCACTGAGGACTCATCCCAGCCTGCAGGCGGGAAGTTTGCTGCAGTTCCCAGGGTAACGCCTTCCCCATGAGACAGGGGAGCTGCAGATGGAGTCCACTGCTTTTCCCCGCAACAACAAGCAGTTTCCACTGGGAAACCCATGAGCGAAGTTTTGCTCTGTGCAAACCACAGGCATTGGCTCCGTTTCCAACCCTTCACCTTCTCCAGGGCAGCCGTCCTCTCCCCTCAGCCTGGTCCACTATTGGCCTTTCTCCTTCCTGCTTTGAACACAGGAATGTTGGAATGGGGGCGGGATGTGGAACAGTGTTTGCTCCTCAGCCCTGCTGGAACCTGACGAAAGGAGCTGGCATAGCCCCAAGCCACCTGCCTGTGAGAAGATAACAAGAGGAGCTGCCTGTCGCAGATTAGTTAGAGTCTGACTGAATAGGCATTATATAAACCAAGTCTTATTTGTTAATTTTTTTCCTAAGGAAGTACCCAAATATAGGTGGAAACTAATGTTGGGGTTTATTTGCTAAACTCAGCCATGTTATTCTTCCAGGAATTAACATCCATATCTTTACCGTCTTCTTCTTATAAATAGGATTCAGGGACTAATAATTCCTTAGCACTCTCTCTCTGGTATTCCTCAGCAGTAGCAAAATGACAGCCCTGGTTTTAGCACCCCAAGCCATATTCCCTTACAGAAGACTTAGCCACTCCCTGGAGTAGCACTGGGCCAAGCTTTACAACAGTGCATTTAAAAATAATAATAATCAAAAATTTGATTTCTAGTGGAAACAAAAAAAAAAAACAAACCACAACCCACCAAACGTGTATCTTGAATGGTTTGTCTGCAGAGCTCTGGGATGGAGCTGGCCATTCCCATGCTGAGCGCTGTGTTGAGGCACAGAGCCATGGCTGTGGGCCTCTCCTCCCAGGCAGGACAATGGACACGATGGCTGTGTTTCCCACAGCCAGCTGCTGGTATACAGAACACGGACAGATTAGGCCGTGTGTGTTCATGCAGCTGAACAAATTATTTGGTGAAAGTCACACATCTCAGTCATGAAATGCCACTTCTGTAGGGAACAGTTACATCCTCCTGGAACAGCCCTACATGGAAAGAGATTAGAAATCAAAAGACGTAGGAAGTGTTTCTTTTTTCCTAGAGTGTTAACTTGTTTAAAAATATTTCAAATAGCCTGCTAATTTTAACGTTTCAAATTTTTTTACATTTTTCACTTACTTATTTTCACTGAATAATTCGTTTCTCTTGCTCTTTTTGTGTGTCTCTCTTTGAAACAGCAATCAGTAAGACTTCCTATTGCAAAGGAAATCTTGGCTAAATATAGTAATGAAGAGGAGGTTGTTTAAGAGTTGCTAGGTATTCTACAGCTCTCTGGTATTCCCTGAATGTTTATTTCAAGCAAGACTTTTTTTTTCCTTTAAGAAAAACATTGTTTTTCAAAAGGAAAGCTCACCAAAGAAATACAGCAACTGGTTCAATACCTGAGATAGTTTTTCACTGTTATATCAGTAATTGCAAAGCCATCAGTATTTCCTATGTGAATATACCCTATCTGCAAATGGAGAACACTGGCTGAAATAGGTCTTGTAGGTCCTTTGCTCCTGAAAGTAGGTGCTGCATGGTCTAAGTTAGGGAAGGGGTTCAGATGTGCAGGTGATCTTCCTTCTTCCTAGTCCTTGGTCCTGCCAGTCAGTGGGAAAGCTCACGTGGATGACAGCAGGGCGTGAGCAGGGCTGCCACAGCTGCACTCTTGCATTGGTGGCTTGGAGGGGAGCACAGGGAGGGTAGGGAAGCCAAGCAAGAGTGAGCAGGCACCAGCCCAGGAGGCAAGTTACCAAGGAGTGTGCCAAGGTGAGTGACAGCAGGGCAGGAACAGGCTAAACCCTTTCTGAAATTACTTTTTCCTAAACCTGCTCCCTGTGGATGCTGTGAAGCTGATACTGATTCAGACTGTGGGAGGGACCTCCCAGTTTTCACAGCAGCCTTGGCTGTGCATCCCTCCCCAAGATGGGTCGAGCTCTGCACCAGCAGGACAGCACTGGGCAGAATGAGGAGCAGTGAGTGTAGAACAGGGCTTTGCTTTTACCAGTTCCCATGAAACTGGAAAAAGGAAATATCTTCACAAGACAGGATCCCAGGGCACAGCCTTGAGTGATAGCCTCTGGACACCATTAGGCACAACTCCTCCTTGCCAAACCACTTTCCTGGGGCAAAACTGCAGGCGCATGAAATTCTAGAGGCAGGCTCACCCCACCTGCCTCCCTTGTCAGGAAAGCCTCGTGCCCTGCTCTGGGGGAAAGCCCCTGCCCCTCACTCCCAGAGAAACCATTCCACAACATCTCTTATATCTCTGGGTCTCTTCTGTCTGTTTGTCCCTCCCTCTAGGGAAAGTCTCTGGCAAGCAAGCGCCTCACAGGCCTGATGCAGTCCTCCTGACAGCTCCAGCCGACCACCCCGCGGGAGAGACAGCTGGGACCGCTGCCGGGGACGGGGCGTTTCAGGGAGAGCAGGTCCCTGCAGGGGAGACAGCCTGAGCGAGTGGAAGCAGAGAGCCACACGCCAGGGGAGCACCTCTCTTCACAGTTTACACCAACGCTTCCTTGCCTGCACAGCTCCTTAAGGACCCTGGGCTCTGGGCAGGTACTTTGTCTGCAGCTGAGGTTTGGACCAGCGCACTTCACCATACACAGGAGGTCGACAAGGCGAGGGCTTGCTGTCTTGTTATTTAAGGAAACAGACCCAACCACAGCTTGGAGAAAGAAGAGCTGAGAGAGATCAGTATTTTTCCACAACTCTTTTCTCCCTGGCACAAACCTGACTGTAATAAGATGGTGCCGCAATCTCACTTACTTCCTTTCATGTGGCCGTCTGGATCCAATAAAATATCTGCTGGAAGCTGCTTCTCCTTCTCACAAAATCCCAAATGCATTTCTTCTGCAGATTCACTGACTTTAACTTTGTTTTTCTTTCCCATGTTTCTCCTCCTTTAATGCAATGGAAAAAAAAAAAAAAAAAGAAAGCACTATTTAAGTTCATCACTCATTGTCCTTCCAATAGCATGTAGCATGTCCAGAGATGATGGCCAGATCCTCAGCTGAAGTCAGGAGAGCAGGAGTGGTTTTCATCACCTGAAGATCTGCCCCTTGAGTCAGACTCTGATCCTAGTGCAAATTCTCTGACGTCGGCGGAATCGTTCTGCATGTGTGCATAGTGCAAATGTGATCAGACTCTGCCTGATGCTCAAAAAGTCACATTTGAGATGTGCAATGCACAAACGCGCGTGCACACACACACACAAAGACACGGTATTTTAAAGTGAGATGGTTTATATTTTATTTAATTTTCTATTTATTTAAGATTTTGCATACTTAATCAATGATGGATGATCAAGCTTTTCTCCAAGCAAACCAAACCAGACTCCAGCTCTCCAATCAGAGAGGGCCAAAATCCACTCACATGTGTCCATGGAAAGGCAGCTCTCTGATGTGGGCAGGTGTCAAAATTCAGCCTACAGAGAGGAGGGAATTGATGGAGATGGGACTAGCAGAAGAAGGGCGTGAATGGGCAGGGCACAGGGTGCCAGGTGACCCTACCTAAACAGCAGCACTCCCAGCTGTGATATCATGCTCAGATAACTGACCCTGCTGAGTAGCATCATTCTAAGAATGAAATTGTCACTGGACAGTCACTGGAGGAAATGAGTTTCCACTAAAACTCATCTGACCTGCAGCCTGTTAATGCAACAGCAAAAGATGACCCAGTAGCTTGTTTCAAGCTGTTGGAGGTATGGAGGTTAGGAGGTGGACTGGACTGAAGTGACTTTATGATAAAATCCATTTATACTAGCTGCAGATAGGAAAATGGCCTGCATTCACATACAGTATATTACCTACATATGAAAAGAATTTCAAGACTCAGCTGACTTAGTACCACAAAACCTCCTATATTTTGTAAGCAGTTCAGATCTGAAGCATACATGAAACGAGGCATTTCTTGGTCTTCTTCACTCATGCCAAGGCAAACTGGCTTTTTGTACAGGTGGTAGAAACTGCTATATGGCTATAGGTCTGCATTCCTATCTAGGCAAAAACATCTAGCTAAGTAGACAGCTGGCTATTGACAACATTCACTTCTGAGGCAAGTAACTATTCTAATATCTAAGGCCTATGTATGCACAAAAACATGCCAGCATAGATTCTGTCAGAAAAAGTACCTTCTTCTTTGCCCATTACAGTTCTCATTCTCATATCTCTTTTCTTTCCTGCAGAAAAGTCCTATTATCAATTATACCTAAAGTCCATACACCTGCATGAATGTACAGTAGACTGCAGAGTACGATGTTTGTTCTTTACACGTGCCTATACCCTAAACAGCCTGCTGTCTGAGGCCTTCAGACCAAATTCATCCTACGTATGTATACATGACACAAAAGAGAGTTCCAGGACTGCAGAACCACCATGAATGTCCCCAACATTCCTGTGGTCCCCTGCCTCTGAAGAGGACATTTGGTCCCCTCCAAATTGTCACTTAGCCGTCCTTGCAGGACCCATTTGTCTTGTCCTCTGTTGCCCACCCAGTCAAAGGGTCCCCTTGGGAAATAGCAGGCCTCTGTGTAATAGGTTCACATGTCCATTCATGCATATGCGTATGTACCCCCTTGGTCATCCCTAGGAAAATGCAGCGGTCATCTCTTCTCAGAGTCTTGTAGATGGTGTTTTTATCTCTGTCAAACCCGCCAGTGCCATGCATCACTGGAGCTCTGTAAACCAACAGCTGCTCGCACTCCAGGCTATTCTACTGCCAGTGCTGCCCAGCCACAAAGCATTTCCCATGGGACAGCTGTCTTGTGAGCCCTCAGACTGGTCTGCAGAGCATTCCTGAGCAAGATGTAAATATAAAACATGAAACTGGTGTGTAGCAAGGAGCAGGGATGGTAAAGTAGTACATGTGGGTCTCTGCTTTGCAGTGAGTTCCTGACACCGGAGAGGTCATCTCCTGGGGGAAGGATGGGGTAGTTCCACAGAGGTACTCCTCGGGTCCTGCAGCATGAGGGCACACGTGGGCAGGACTGGAGAATGCTGGTGGGTGATGGGACAGGTGGAATTTGGGTTATGGTCTGTGCAGGCAGCAGAAATGCCAGACTTTAACCTGGGGCGTGCTGCTGCCCTGTGAGCAACGCACTCTGCTCTGTCTTTCAGCTTTATTCCTGCAGGACAGTCATGCTGGCTGCCAGAGTATTTTGCCTGTGGGAAACATTCCATGTTTGAACAGTTGAGCGCATGGAGGGAATTCTTACAGACATGGAGAGTATGCATATGGGCATGCATCAGGGAGCCTGGATGCTGAACAGCTTGCCATTTAAATGCACACTCGTGCAAACTAATTTGCCCAGCAATGGCTAGCTGAGCGGACAGAGCTGCATATCCTCTGGAGGGAAGAAAGCTCTGTTTCTCATTTCCTGACTAAATTTCTCCAAAACAAACATGAGAGTAGACAAGGCCTCCTCCTGGGAATATATATTAACTGTTCTTCATATGTCTTTTACTTCACATATGGTGATGCTAACATGTAACTACTTCCCCATGAACCACATCCTTGAATTATTGCATTTTAATGACCTTGCTTATTCCAAGTGATGCTACTTTTGTACACCCAGTGGTATCCCATTGAGCACTGCAAGCAGTAATCTGCTGCTTTGTAAGTGTCCGGTGTCTTCCAACTACCTCATCGTGTTGAAGATGAGTTAGGAAATCAGCTTTCCACCTCTGTTTATGTATTCTAAATGGCATCAATTCAAGGAAAGACAGTCTGGAAAGCTTTTACAATGTCCAAGCTCTGCAAGCTAGCTACAAAACTTCCCATACTTACAGGGCTATGGCTGTGAAATATGGCTGTGCACTGTTATTTGGATAACAGAGTATCCAGAGCATTCATGGCTATTGTGGCAAAATAGCAGCAGGACAAGCACTAGGAAAGGTTCGATGAGCCACAACAGACAGTGTTAGGCTGAAGCAAATGGATTAATGTACTCTCAGTATAACTCAGCACTAAGATCCCATAGAGTACTGTAATAAAATGGTAGCAGGGCAGCCATAAAAAGTGTCAGTAAGCTGACATAATAATACCAGAATAAATGTAGCAATAAGGTAACACAGGCCACTGCAGTAAAGTAGCATTTTGATAATGCAGCAATAAGACGCAACAGGATGCTGCAGTAAATTAGTTTGTGGAATAAGGCAGTAATAACAGTGTGTGTGGACAAACAGTGGTACATTTGTACCAGGTACTGCAGCAATAAAGATAACACAAGATGTCCTAGTAATAAGTTACTACAGTAACAACAACATGATGCACTGTAAAGTTATATCAGGATGCTTTCATGCTGCAGTCAAATCCTACAAGAGGTAGTAGTGAGACAATGGAGATAAAATATACCCCATTTCAGACTGCAGAACATGAATCAGTTCTCTGCACCATAACCCAAATTCTGGAATGATCTCAGCAATACCAATACTCTTCTTCCTGCTTTCAAGGAAGCTGGGGCAAGAGTGTCCCCCCCACCCAGACAATTATTATGGTCTGAAAATACAAAATTGATTCATTGTCTTTTCAGTCAAATTATCACAGACTGTGGTGAAGTTCTTTGTTTAGTCCTACTCAGGTGAAACCCTGGTGGTTTTGGTAAGTCCTTTGCCTTTGAAAGGATTTGGCTCTCTCATCTTCTGCATTGGTGATGCTTTTAGCCTAAAATTATTTCTGTTTTGGGTGGGAGAAGGGGAAACCAGGTACAGAACATCTGACTGTACCAACCTGTTTCCTAAAATACACAAATAAATGGAGCATCCTGGAAAAGTCAAAGCTACAAGGATCAAATCTGTTCTGTCTGTCATGCACTCATACACATAGGAATAATCCTCCTGGAAACAGTGCAAGCCCTGGATGCATCCATGGGCAGGCCTTGGCCTAACCCTGTTCTCAGTGTCCCCAGCAGAGTGGCAGAAGCAGTGTGTCTCTCCTCTCTTGCTTCTCCATATTTATTTATTTATTTTTTTTTAAATATAACCTCACCCTCTGTATGAAATGGTCTTGGAAAAAAAATTAGTTTGCCATAACACAATATACAGCATCATGGGTAAGGAATAAGTCTGTCCAAGGAATTTACTGTCTTTGTGCTCTTCAGTAGAGGGGTAAAAACCATTCTGAAAAGTAACCAGCAACCACTGGTTATACTCGATAATCATCAGGAATAAGGGTTTAGTCAGAGCATCTACATCAACAAGACTTTAGTGGAGTCTGTGTGCTAGATAACAAGATGGTCTCCTGGGAAAAGGATGTAAATAGAGCATGACTGCAGAGTCTTGACTAGCAAGAGCAGCTCGTAACTTCACAAGTCCCAATGGATACAAATTTTCTGCTACATCTTTCTGACCATTTGCACAACTTTGCTATCCCTTTGTGTGGCTTCCTCTGTCTCTAGGTGACTGCTCAGTTCAAGTTTGGAGCAGTGTTCTGATACACCTTGGCTTGGCTCTTGCCTTAAACACCTTGCTTGCTTTTATTGTGGTTTAATGATTAAGCAGGATTATTAAAGTAGAGCTCACAGTAGGGTAAGATAGGCTAGGTTATCATGATTACGTCGTTTAAGCTGTGAGCAATTTTGAGCTTCTCAGCACTGTTTATAACCTGAGACGGGAACAAGCGACGTGGCTGCTCAGCAAAACAGTGAGCTGGTGAACAATACACTATCTTCATGCCCACACGTACTTTGAACTTACTGCTGAGGAGAAATGCTTTGTAGTGAGAAAAGTAATCTCACGGCAGGGGAGAGTCAGACCTGATCAACTTTTTCATGTGATACAGATTTTGCTTTGCCAGCCCCTAGCATCTGCAAAGCTTGCAGCTAAGAGCCAGCAACCACCTAATCCTGCTGCTAAGCTTTGGAAACAAGCTTTTCAAAGGCTGTCTTTACACAGGAATGTTATTACTTGAATGTTTTTAATGTGAATTTATGGCTATTGCTACAAGTGTCAGTGTAGTTGCCCTCTGTATTTGCAATAGGAGATTATGAATTCACCCCACGCAGAGGGTGGACGTTGGTGGGCAGAATTTAGGGATGTACCAGTGCCTTCCTGTCTGGGGACCCAGAAGACATGCTGAAACATCTCATCTGGCAGAAGACAGCTCTCTTGTGGGCAATGGCATTGTTGCTTGGATATTGCTGTCTGTCAGCAGAAATACTAAACTGAGCTTCTCTCTCTCATCTTTGGAGACTTAAACCGTGCTATCCTTACATAAATAGTAGGTGACAGCAGCACCTGAGCAGCACCTTCTATGGGTAGACTAGGAAGTGGAGTAGTGTGGACTGGGATTTCCGGAGTGGTTGTTTTCTTTTGGATCCTCAACAATATTTCTCATGTCCATCCATGTGCAAGTTATTCCCGCATGCTGCACAGCTTCACAGCCCAGAACTGTGGGCATCTGGTTCTTGCGGTGGTTCTATGTGAGCCTCATGCCACATGGTTTAAGGCACACCAGATTAAAAAAAAGTCAAATGATGCTTTATACAACACATTGCTTCTCCTAAACGCATCTAGGATTCTGCAGTTTGCTCTTTGAGAATCATTGGGGGCCAAAGGAAGCACTGGAGGATTTTCCTCTACAAGAGAAAAATTCTGAAGGGCCTCCTGCCCCTGTGGTGTGACTGGAGGCAGCCAGAGCTGCTTCTCCACAAGGCCACGTCCCGTTGCCGGCAGAGGGCAAGACCCGGGGAGGTTGGAGGGGGCCGGGAGCAGTGGCGGTGCGCTCCGTGGATCCGTGCTGCGTGTGGGGACACGGGCACCATCCCGCAGTGCGGCCCCCGGGCTGGAGGGGAGCGGGGCCGGAGCTGGACGGCGCTGCCGCCGAGTGTTTCTGACCTCGCACAGGCACGGAGGCGCTCAGGATTTGGGCCGCGGCCGCCCGCGGGCAGGGCCCGCAGCCAGCTGGCCGNCATCGTATCCAGCCGTGTGGAGAATGCCCGGGCGCAGCAAACACGGAAAACAGGCTGAGCGCCGAGCTCGGAAGCTCTGTCCCATGCCAGGGGCTGCAAAAGGCACCTGGTTTGCTGCAGCGGACGTTCGTGCTGCTCGGTGACCCTCATCCCGCACCCTCTGGCACCAGCGGCCGAGGCATGCCTCTGCTCCTCCCAAAAAAGCTGGAAAGCCGCCCTTCAGCGAGCTGGGTGCGGTGCTTCACAGGAGGACAAGACCAGTGGCTCTCAGGTTTTAAAGGTCCCAGAGACGAGCAGTGTTTGCAGCCCAAGACCTCCTCACCAGCAAGGTCAGGCCGTGGCCGCCTGCAGAGCCGGGAGGTGTTACTGCCGGCGATCGAGGTGTTACTACCCTGATCGAGGGTTGTGCCGCTTCCCAGACCTTTCTGCGACCCCCCACGTGGGAGCTCAGAGCTGCTGCGCTTACATCCTTCAGAGCATCTCTGTTTTCTGTGTGCCATTTGTCTCTGCAGGAAGTGTAACATTTGCTGGTTTTGCAGGAAGGGACCAGTACAGACCAGGGAAATCATTATCTTCCTCAACTAGACCCCATGCTTAGTGTACACAGAGTCCATCTTAGGAATCAGATTCAGGGAGTTGCAATGCGCAGTCCCTCATCTTGCTTGACAGGCTTATTTGCTTTGTGTGTTTGCCTTCAAGCCATCCTGCAGCTCTGCTCATCAGAGCATCCGTGCTTTTCCACCCATCACACTGCCAGCACACCACATCACCATCGCCCTGGATCTTCCTCACATCCCCTTGCTTCAGCATCTGCGGTTCTCAGCTGCCTTTCCTTAACTCTTGTTTTCCCTGACCCGTCTTAGAGAGGCTGGTCTGTAAAACTCATGAAGGAATTGTCAAACTAACATTTTCCTATAAAAGCTGGCTGAAGAATCAGTCTCTTCACTAAAATAAACACTTCCACAAGGGCCACCATGTGCAAGGCTGAAGCTGAGCTCTGAAATTTGAAAAGTGGAATGAAGAGGAGGGGTATGTGGTTTGGGACTCACCTCTCTTTGAATCTCAACCCCACACTGCAACTCGGGCTGTGAACTGAAGTGGCACATCCTGAGCTCAGGCAGTGGCAGCACCTTGGCAAAAGCAAGTTTGTGGCATTTACCTGCATACTGTGTTCAGGTCTTCTTGGCTGTGCTGTCACATCTGGGACATGTTTGTCTGTCAGTGCAGCTGCATATTTTTTTATACAGACAGTAGCAGGGAAGGCCTCAAATCCTTCCCTCAGCTGATGCCTGATACCACACGTTAGATCCTCCGTGCTGGGGCACAGACAGATTTGGGGCATGGTCTGGACAAATCAAGCTAACTAGAGCTTTCCAGTCTGAAGAAGGTTTGTCTTGCCAGTTTCTTCAGCCAGCCCTTACGTATACTCCCACATCCAACATATGGGAAAAAAAATCTTTCGTTGCTTAGTGTGATGGATCATCCACTGTGGGCCACCTGCAAGCCCCATCTTGTAACTAAACTCCTGAGCTTCTGCATGTCATGCATTTTGGATAGGTAGTACCCTACCCTAAAATGCCTGTCCTCCTGTGATGACGTGCCTCTGGATATGGATGCTGAACTCCGTGATGCTGAAATCCTTTGATGCACTCTGCCTTCCCCTCTGCAAAACTGCCCTCACAGCCAGAGCTGGGGAGAGCTTAGTTGCATTCTTCCATTCTTTAATTAGACAATTGTCAGAGCTTTATGAAAAGCGGCACGGCAAACCACAGACTTCTAAAATGTGGAAGCCGTGTCGAGAGCAGTGCTAGGAAAATAGAACATTAAATTCATAGTGTGGGTTTTCTCTTTCTCACCTGGGGTATTATTGACCTGATGAATATGGTGGCAATTCTGCATCACTCTAACAGTGGTTTGAGGGTGACCTTTCTTCTCATCTGCCAAGGCTTTGAGGTCTCTAATGGGTCACAGGAAAGATGTGCCTGGCTGTAGGTGGAGGGACATGGATCAGCATCCTTCCCTTGGCTCCCTGCCTGACGGTCAGGGCATTACTGGAGCCCATTCTCGTGGGACTTGGCCTCCCCTCCCTGACTTTCTCTTCTGACCCAGCAAGCAGTTCCCAGAAAACAGTCAAGTCACTGTGTTAAGGTGATCCCGCCCTCACTGTCTCTTTCTTTCTGGGGAGTCTTAAGCAAATCAGGCTGCAGAGTATACACAGAACACCACAGTCTCTATGTCAAATGAAAGGACAGTCCAAATGGAGAGAGAGGGCAAGAGAGAAAGCTCTGTGTTTGCATTCATCTCTGACATGATGGATTCCCCATTCCTGGAAGCAGCCTTGGCATAAATAAAGCCAGTAAAGGCTTTTATGCAAGAACTCCCTTCACTACCAATAGTCCTGTAGTCATAGATAATAAAAGACCTGGCAGCTCATCTTGCACTGCTCCCTTTAATCAGCAGGATTTTCCCTACTGAATATTCACTAAGGTTGCTTTATCTAGCACACCTCTGAAACCTCCATGGATGGGACCTTAGCAGATGCCCTCAGGAACACATTTGTCCATACTTGAAACATTTACTGCAGGGAAAAAAAGAAGTCTGATATACAACATAAAATGTCATCTCTGAGTAAAAACAGGGAGAGCCATCTGTAGGCCACAAATAGCGAAGGTGTTTAGCACAATAGATTTTTTTTCCCTGAGTATTTCCCTTAATGTATTTTTTGCATAGTCTTGAGTTTATTGCACTTTATATCAACACCCATTCATCATGAAAAGTGTAGATATTTGTGGATTATCATGTCTCTTTTTAGCCTTTTCTCCACCTCAGACTTTAATGGCTGATGCTTTTCTCATATGCCAGTTTCTCAAAGACTGCTATCGATTTTGCTGTCTTTGTCTTTCTTTAAATGATCACTCAGGAAAAACATGGTAATGTGAAGACAGAAGGGCTATGCTTGTCCATACGGCACAATTACTCAGTCGTTTGTGCAAGTGGGGTATCACCCTGGCATTGTGCTCTTCGTGGAAAACTGCACGCATGTGTCACACATGTTGTGGTGTAACATATTTGTTAAATCTATTTATTTCACATCTTTGACCACTTTACCTACTTTCATCCCACACTGCCATCTGTTCTGTGGCTACCACCCCCATCTACTCTCCTGAGTACCTGTGGAGGGCTGCCAGGAAAATGGTTCCTCCTTTTCTTGCCAAATCTGGAATTTCAGTTGCAAATTTGCCCTAGCAAGAGTGCCAAGGGGAGACAGAGTCAATGCCAAACCCACTCTAGCTTTCCTGTTGGGCACATTTTCAATTCTGTCACAGCAGGTGAAAAGGGGAGCTGACTCCCATCAGAAAGGGGTCATGCCCAACAGCGCAAGAGGAGTCAGCAGTTGTGCCCAGTCCAGGATGGGCATATCATCAAAGGCTTTAAAAATGTAAAATCCGTAGTATCTGAAAAGAATTCTATTATTGACATACATGACATTCTCAAAACCCTGCACATTTGTCTTCACAGCAACTAGTGCACCTGGCTGCAGAGTGAAGGTTTTTTTGAAAACAGTTCCAATAAAACATGTTAAAGCCATCTACATCACTCCTGGAATCATATTTCCACAGAAAGGTCTTGTGCAATATCCACAGGGATTTTTTGTTTGCATGTAATACAGCCCTCCTGCAGTCATGTTAAGAGAAAGCTTTATATAACACTGCTGTGTGAAGTATTGACCATCATACTTGGTCAATACATATCCATGCACAAAACCAGGTATTTCCAAAATCCATGGAAATATCTGCATGGACTTTCCATGTACAAGTTACCCATGAAAGAAAACAAATGTGTTTTTTCCTATAGTGTGTCCTGCAGGACCTCTGGCCTGGAGATACCATGTGTTTCCCGTGGTGCTGCACCAGCACTGTAGCCAGGCAGACATTGCTGAGATTCCCAGCCTGCTGCTGGTGACTCAGCCGAGCCGAGCAGCTGTATGGGGGTGCACTTGAAATTATCCTATTTACTCATTCTCCTGGAAGACCACAGGACCACCCACTGCACTCTGCTGGCAATAGATACAGCAGAGGGAGCAGAGTTTGACTTGGTACAGCAGACTTCACCTCAGCAGGGCAGAAATAGGAGGTGCACTTCGGCTGATGGAAGATCCCCATGGAGAGGAGGTTGAGAAAGAGGTCCCAGTGAGCCAATCTCCTTCCCACTTTGTCCCTATCCTAGGAAGCAAGAACACAGCTGATGAGCTGGTGGCTCAGAAAGCCCTTTGATCTTCTTAGCCTGCTGCCTTCTCACCTCAACCTTTGAGGTTGCTGAGCTCCTTCTTGTGTAAATCTTGGCCATCACCTCCTGCCTCTCCAGCATGCTTGGATAACAGCCTGGAATACAGGATCATTTCCTTAAGATACCACTTCCATCACAGACACAATTCATGATTGTCACAGCGGGGGATAACATCATCCATAGTAGGTTCATTACTTTGGGCAACAGTGATGATGGGAGACTTGAAATTGCAGAGCACAAGAGCACAAAGTGTTAACCTCAAACATGCTGGCGGCAACCTGTCCCTGCCTCAGTCACATCCTGAGAGTTCACATACCAGGTGACCTCCCTGGTCGGGTGGGGACCATACACCAATTCCACAATTTTACAGGGAACTTCAAAGCACGATGCAGTCTGTGTGGGCCCAGTGGAGGGGTGAATTTGCTCCCAACAGGAAGCATTCTTCTATCCCCTCGGCTAAACTGTAAATTTAAAAGCAATCACAAATTGCAACTGGCTGTTTTCAACATCACTTGCCAAAGAACTGTCAGGGTCTGTGATAACACACAGAGTAGTGCCCAATATTAGAGATGGAAAATTAGCTTCTATTAGCCTATGAGCCTGTCATTCCTGGGCAAAGATGTTTTTGACGAACTCTATTTCTTCTGGTGTTAACAAATTACCCGCAAGTAGATTTCAGTATCTCCAAGATTTATGCACTATTTGAATATAATTGCCAAATATTTACTTGCCAGAGAGTTATTCCTAGGAAAATTGTTAATCTGCAGCTCAGTCACAGAGTTTGCTACTGACATTGGATAGGTGAAGTGCAAGGAACTATATTTAGTTTTTCTTGGACATTCAGGTAACTCGATATTGTCTCTGCCACCCAGGAATATGGATACAACGGTTACAATGTGGTTTTCTCAATCTTTCTCTGATATTTGTTTTAATTCTACCTTTCAGAAACATTCTTCTAAGTCAAGTTCTAATTGAAAATATTTTTGGAAAGAAAAGGGGTGAACACAGTCCACACTAATTCATTATTTATACATTTGCTGAAAAACTGTAGTCAGTGTCGGTCTCTGTGCTCCAGATGTAGGTGATATACAGGCCTGTATGCAGCTGCAGGGGGGCTGCCTACAGTATTTATGCAGCTAAAACTTCCATGAAAGTTGTTGAGTCTCTTTGGGCAGAATCAGCAAACCTGTATTTCAGCCTTGCCACCCAGCTGTTTTTTCATTTGGACAGAAGATTGTATCTTAAGGCTACTAGGAATAGCCAATCCATAATTAAAAGGCTGCTGGGTTTAATGTACAGGCCTACCACTCACTTTAAAGGTTTAAAATAAATCAAACTGCATTTTCTTGCCACTGGCTAGCACTTCATTTCTTTGAGAGTTGGCACCACTCCAACACTCAATTTTTAGGCGGAAAAGAGCAATTGCTGGCCCCCTGGACTTCACAGAAGAGGTGGTTCATTATTTAAAAAAACAAACCCCAAAACAAAACAAAACACACACAAAAAAAAAGAAAAAAAAAAAGAAAAAACCACTGTCTGTTAAAAACAAGTGAAATATCAGGGATTTCAATAATTTCTCTTGTTTTATTCCATCCATCCATCCATCCATCCATCCATCCATCCATCCATCCATCCATCCTCTACTCAAACTTAGGATAGGCACTTTGGAAGGAAAAGGACCACTTCGCTCAGCATCTTGAGCAAAAGCATGTTTTGCTTAAGGTTCTTTGGAGTTAATTCCACATGTGTGCTAATCTGTTTGTGTGTCTGACTAAGAGGTATTTGACAGCAACGTGCACGTACTGCTCCTGTTCTACTGGAACAGCCAAAACTAACGGACTTCGGGTATCCGATCAATTCCTGTTCCCATTTGTTAGACCAGTCATTAAAGGGATGTAAGATACAGTTTTAATTAGTGTTGTGCTTGACACTGCAATCAAGTTAAGTTTCAAATAAAAGGCTGAGACCCATGGCCCTTCTCTGGCAGAGCTTCTTCTGGCTGACCTAGACCTGCTTGGTTCCCAAAAGGGCATGGCAAATCCTTTTCTTAGTACAGTCCAACAGCCCTACCCTACTTACCTGTGGTGTAGCTGTGAACCTAAGCTCCCCCTGCAGAGGAGCATATGCCTTTCTCCTCCCTGTAGTTAGGAATAGGTATGTTTTTGTCTTGATCTCTAAAATATATATGCTTGTTATAAATTAGGAGAGCTTTTACAGAGACTCCACCATAAGGCCACCAGAAAGATTACCTGGCTGTTGGACAGTGGAGCTAACTTACTTGTAAATGTGGAGGATGCAAACAATAGAGCTGATGGCACGGCCTTCCTGGCTGGAAAAATGAGAGGAGCAGGATACACAGAGTGATCAGTTACTGAAAAACTGAAAGTATGTAAGGAGACTGCTGTGAGTTAATGGTAAACAAAGAATGGTGTATAATTTCCTTAGCAGTGAAGGCATCATTTCTTCTGGAATCTTCCCTTACCCTGGGCATATTGAAGGGCTTGTCTTGATTGCATGTTGCAGTGAGAATATGAACGGAAGGGTTTCTACAGAGTGTGCACATAGCCTCTATAGGCTCTTTCATGAGCCCTCCCCAGCAAGGCACCTGCTTTCTTCGTCCTAGAAGGGCAGCCAACACTGGCCTCTCCTGTTTTTTAATGTATTGATCATTAGGCAGAACTAAAGTGGTAAATCCTCCTCTCCATACTAGTGAAGGTGTCACCCAGTTTTTGCATGACTAGTCCTCACCTGGAGGTAGTGCCACTTTCCATGGTTCCTGGTTTTCCTTGAGCTTCATTGGTGAGGCAATATCTAACCTTCCTTGTCCCTGAGGATCAACACTCACAGGTATCTAGAAAACATCTGTGCATTTGCAGGGCTTCCACAATGATGCCAGCTTGATGCCAGGAAGGCAGAGGGTGTGACTCTCAGGTTAGCTCGCTAGTGATGGCACGTGTAGTGACAAGGACTGTGTGTCTGCATACGCTAAAACCCTTATTTGGTTGACATACACTGTCAGGCAATATGATTTCAAAGAGGTTTTAACTAGAAGTTTCTGATTTATTGGTTTCAATGCAACCAACTCATTTCCTTATGGCCTCTGTGAAGGCAGCAGGCACTGAACTTTCCTTTCCAAGTTTCCCTATAAGAAGTAATATTTAATATTATTAAAACACCCATATTTTTAAAATTTCATTATTAAACTTTTTTTTTACTGGTGCATGCAAATAATTTCACACTGTGAACCAACGTACTTGTTATTATTCACCCCAGAAAGACGTCATGATTGGGTGCTGTACAGCTGGACAGTGTGTTTACCTGAGTACAACCTCTATGAATAGTGGCCTTCTTTCCTGTGCATACAGCAACTGGCTGGTGGCAGAGGCAGCATTGGTACAAGAGTGTACTCTGCAGCAACAGGCCAACAGCCTGGATCGGTCAGATTTATGAAATCATAATTTGATTTAGGAGTCTGTGTCCTGGAATACAGCAAACTCCTAAAATGAAGACTGTGATTGTGGACATTTCTGTATAATCAGAGCTTCAACTGTGCTGTAGGTGATGGAGCAGTACTTGTTTCACCTGAGTATCCTGGAAGAGGTTATGAGAGCTGTTTGGGTGCCTATGCTACCTGAACCACTCAACAGAGACTGGCCTCTCCAAATCCTGTCCTGGTATGCTCTCTCTTCCCTGTGGAAGCATTTCAAACAAGAAGCTGCTTATTATTTCTGAGATTATCCTTAGGGTGATTAATGTGTTTATTCTTTTAGAGGAATAAACTTAGCCCTGTTGGAGGTTGACACAGATTTAGGGAATTCCTCTGAATAAGTGGCACAGGTTTCCAAGGAGGTGCAGAGATCAATTAAATCCTAAATAAAAGTTCTGTCAGTGGCACTGCTTATGCAAAAAACCTGTGCCAGATCTCATCACCTATCACACACATTACCCCCACCCCCCCTCCAAATCACAAACACAAGCTGGCAAATCATGTGAGAAGCTGTGCAGGAAAAAAATGACGTTCAGGTGGTGGTCCAGATGGTGCCAATTTTGAGGAAGACATGTAAGTGCATAATTGAGCCCTGCACGCTCTGAGGCATGAAGGGCAGTCCACTGCTGCCAGCACAGAGGACCAGCAGAGCAGCAGCCATGCACGAGGCATTGGGGGGAGGCCCAGACAAGAGGTTCAGCAGGAAACTTCACTGCAAAAACATCTGATTTACATTTCCTTACCCCTTTAGTTTTCCACTGGGTTCCTCTTGCCTGAGGAGGCACTATTACTTGTTCACCTCTCTGTCCAGCTGCAGCTGTAAGACAGCCCATAGATGGGGGTCAGCATTAATGTTCCTGCTGCCTCTCAGCAGCCAGACAGGGCATCAGCTTGAAATCTGCAGGCACCCTAGATGCTTCCTCTTTGCTTTCCCTCCTCTCCCTCAAACACGCTGCACCCACATTCCTACCCAAAATGGAGCGTGGGACTTCTGAGTGGGTCAGTGCAAAGCAAAAAGCACCTTTGGAGTTTCACATTCAAGCAGAAAGCCAGCTAAATGAGGAGCTGACATGGTACCAAACCAGAAACCACCATTTCTGCAAAAGTCTTGTACATTATGTAGGGATGAAGTTCCAGGAAGAAATTTAAAAAGCACACAGGGAGACCAGAGGACTCCTTAGAGTCGGTGCCCACTTCACTGGGCCTTTTCCCATCCAGTTTCTCTTGCAAATGGGCAACACACGTCTGAGTGAGAAAATAACAACGCTTACATTTTTGTAAGAGAAAAGGTAGGAATTTGCTCATTGGTATTTTCTTCTAGATTTACACATGTATCTGTTTTGATCCTTTAGGAATAGCTTTTTTTGAGTAAAATTATAGTAAAAATAGGAAAATCTCAGCAAATGCAGTGGCAGAAGCCAGTGCTCCAGGACTCAGCCTTGTGCAGCTCTGATCATAACACAATAACTTTTCTCCACAGACAGAAGTTCATTTCTGGTCTGAAGCTTCGCTGTGCCTCCTTAAACATCCTGTCATGAGTGGCTAACAGCAGGGTCTAGGAGTAAAAGGTATTCAAGAACAATTTTGGGTTTTTAAGTGCAGCCACTCTTTCACCCATCTACCTCTGTTGAAACAGGAGATATCATCCAGTAGGATGGACAAAGCACTTCCCTCCTAAGTAGGAGAAGGAAGTTCAGTCAAGGTAGAAATGATTCACCATCACTAGGAAATAGTGAAATCTTGAAATTCCACTTCTCAGACTACTTGAAAACATACTTTAAAAAAAAAAACAAAAGAATAAAACAACGGAGATTATTACTTAACTAAGGTGTTGATTATTTTCATCAAGTTCCTGACAAGAAAAATCAGTTCCTCCTCTTCTGGTTGCCACCATGGCTCACTCAATCCATCATCTTTGCTGAGTTTGGTTAACTCATTTCATAGTCACTCAGGAATGAGCAATGATATGGAAAAATGCAGCATGTAATGGAAACTGTGACCTGTCACCTCATGTGGGCTGGTGCCAAGGAGGCTGCTAATTATAGCCTGACATGTAAATACTCCTGGAAGATGATTGTACTTATTTGGACTAGTGCAATATTAATTAAATACTTTGATTATTTCTGAGATAGACTTTGGGAAAGAGGGGGAGGTGTTATCAAGGGAATTAACCTTTTAATTGCTGGGAATGAAGTTGTCTTCCTCAGAAACTGCAGCAGAAGATTATGTCTGAATTTTCCTCCCTCTTTTCTCTGTCTTCCTGTCTTTGACCTACTCTTTTGAGAGCTCCCATCATTTGTCTGCTTGCTCTTGGTGTCCCCTGCCTGTGCCCATGCCAGTTCCTCAAGATCATAACTTACTCGGCTCCTCAAGCAGGAATAAACTTAAATGGCAGAGATAAGGAAGAGCTTCTGGCAGGGAACCAGGGTGGCTCTTGTCTGAGCCAGAGTCCTGGCTTTCCAGCCTTCTACACTCACAAAATTTCCAACCCAGAAACGGCCAGCTTCCAGCTTCTACATTGCGTTCCCCATGCAAGTACCAACACAAAATCATGGCTCAAGCTGCCCTGAAATGGGAGAGGAAAGGGGAAGCTGGTGCAACTCGGAGGGGTCAGGACCACCTCAGCAAAAAACTACTGAAAACTTTGGTGGGTCCAGGAACATCAGGACAAGATGCCACTGCCTGTCTGACTCATCTCTAGGAGTAAAGAAACAGCAGTGGCAGTGCACAGCAGAGGCAATGACAAGACCAGGAGGTGCAGTGGAGCCAAGGAAAATACTCTTGGCTTTTTACTTCGTGCAAGACACAAAGCTAAGCTTGGGCTCAGCTCCAGGCTGTCCGGGACTGATGAACGTTTCACAGGGGGCCTGGGTGTGCAGGGAGCCCGGGGCTGCCTTACAAGCAAGTCTGCTCAGGTGGAGGCAGGCTGCAGTCAGCACTGGCCCAGGGTGTTGGGCAGAGCAGACTGCTCAGCCCAGAGCTTGGCTTCCCAGCAGGCCTTGGGCCACATTTCAAATGAGCTTGTTGTTACCTTCTGAACAGCTCAACAGGAGGTGTTGAGCTGTTGAGTCCAGCAATATCTTTCAGTGACCTTGAGGACATTGTTTTCCAGCAAGTCCTGCATTTCAAGTGAGCCGAAGCTTTGTGTTGAATGACTCCTCTGTTACATTGTGTGGCCTTGGGAGGGTCACATGTTTGTACATTCAGCACAGGCTGAACCTGCTGTTCCTGTGCCACTCTTGAGGCACACCACAGTATCCCTCAGTCTCTTTCTCCACTGAGTGCCTGGGCAGTGTTCCCTGCTCTGCGCACACGCAGCGCCAGAAAAGCCGGCAGCACGGAGGAGCCAAAGTCTTGCACCTCCCGGGGATTTTGTGCCTGGAGGAGGTCCTGCTCATTTACACATGGCTGAACAGACAACTGGCACTGTTCTGACAGTACCAGAACCAACTCTTCTGGTTGTCATCAACATATTTGAGTGGGAGTACTGAGGGGGAGCTGAACCTGTGCCTCTGCAGAGCATCACAGCTCTGCTATACCCAGGAAACTACCCTGGTCTCCTGTTCATCTTTTATTACAGTTCGTACGATTGGGGAATTCAGTCTCTTGTCTGGAGCAGATAAGTAAGAGATGGTTGTGGGTCAGAGCTGCCAGTAATGCCACTAATGCACTCTCAAGGACTCTCCACAGCTGCACAGCATCGCCTTCAAGATGAGGGGAAAGGACAAGTGTTATTTCTGCCCCAGGAAGGCAGAAGATATTAAATGAACATACTGAGAGCTGATGAGAAACAATAGAGGCATCAGGACAGCACAAAGGGAGAGTTATGAGACCTGGATGCTGTGGGCCCAGGAGGCACAGGGACATGCATGCTAATTTCTCTTTTCTCCTGCAGTCCTCAGGCTCACCATGTGCTACTGGGCCACTGACTCTGTAAAGGCAGCGCTGCTGGGAAAGGATGGTGCTGTGCCACTGCCAGCTGTACCCCTGCAAGAGGTGGGGTGCCAAATTCCCCTGCTGTGGCAGGATTTCCATCTAGGAGCCATGCTGGGGGACACCCTGGCTGAGGGATGGCTGCTGACTTCTCTCCCCTCACCCCCACAGGAAGCACAAGCCCTGGAGGCTGCTGATGAGGAGGGAGACATATTTCTGTGCAGGCAGCAGAAGCTCTCCCTCTGGATTGCAGCTTTGCCAGTACCCGAGGCAAAGGGAACAGAACTGCTCCCTCTCATTGTGTTGAAGAGCTCAGATCTCGCTCCAGACACTTTCCTTGGGGTCTATTCCCTGGACAGCAATGCCTTCATCACCACCCTCTTGAAAACGCTGAGGATGTGCAGGTTCTTCATGGTCTATATGCAAGTGAGAGCAGGACAAAACACTGGAAAGCAGTCACAGGTCAAAGACAAAAGCCTAGGCTCAGAAGGAGGTGAAGAAACACAAGACTTAAGCTTGGAGATGCTGTGCTAATCCTAAATGTCTCATATGGGAAGGTGGAGGGGAAGAAAGGTTTTTTCCGCATAGTCCTTTTCAGGGAAAAGCAGATTGAGTTTGATGCCTGGACTTGAAGTTAAAGGGTTACAGCCTCTCAAGGAGGCAAGTGAAAACACAAATTGATCAAAGCTGCCATTTTTTACCGATAACTTCTTTGTTCAGAGGCACTAGCCACTTCATGCTGATTGTCTCACTGCATAATCACCATTGGCAGCTTCCCTCGCCCTCTCCTAAAGATCCTCTGCATGGATTTTTTTCTTTGCAAATGCATTTCCAGGGACAATAAGAAAGTTGCAGCATAAATTAAACAAGATGCCTGGAGACTCTGAATCAAAAATAATGTAGAGGAATCTCTGAGTGAGAGGGGAAGAAAGAGGGAAGTTAAATGCAGTGCCTGCCTGCTGGCTTCTCCCTTGCCATGCTCACACCAATTAAGTGTAGTAGCACAGACAGGGTGGCCAGGGGAGCACCTTTGTGCACAGATGCTAATTTGTTCGCAGGCTTCAGCACACAATTAATGAAAGTGCTGCTCCACACATTCCCAAAACCAAAGAAGGAACATTTGGAGGCATAGAGAGTAGAAAGAGTACACACATGCATGGATCAAAGGCCAGCTGGATTTAGGGAATATTTGTACTGTTCACCTGGCACTTGCCATCAGGATCACCAGTCACTATAAATGTAAGTCCTCTTTCGTCATTCAAAACTTTATGCTGCCATTACAAAATAAGCAGAGGGGAGAAGAAATTTTTAAGGCAGGTGAAAGTAGTACAGGGGCATTGAACTTAAATCCAGGAGAAATGGACTTTGTGAGTCTTACACAGGGTCCTAATGTCAATATGGTAGAGAGAGGACAAGGAGGTACCTGTTTTCATAGTAAAATACTGGGTTTAGCTGTGACAGATGGATGGATGGATGGATGGATGGATGGATGGATGGATGGATGGATGGATGGATGGAGAGTCAGATTTCTGCTTCTCTACTCCCCCCTGCTCTTTCCCTTTATTAACTTAAATGTTGGGGTTTTTTTAAAGGATACAAGCACGCAGAAATTAATGCTCACTCTCAAAATGAAGCTGACATGAGCCTCTGACTTTGAGGATGGATTAGTTTTGAAGGCATAGTAGGCACAAAATGAGGCCGGTGAGGGCTGGCAGTGGAATTCCCAGTAGGGACAGGTTCCTTTAAAACACTGATTAAACAGGGAGGAAATGCACAGCATATGAATATGAATTGATGCTGGGCCTTGCCTGGTCTCGCTTCATTTGATAAAGCACATTTCCTTATTGCATGTCAATTATTTACATTACTTAGATATGTATCATCAGATGAACATGCCAGCCCCGAAACAGATACACAGATGCACACGGAGCCACACATGTGCAGCAGGGCAGGAGGAAAGGAGTCGCACACCAGTCCATCAGGCAGATAATGAGCAGACACTCCTGTGCTCAGTGAGTTGTGAGGCACAGGCACCCCCTTGCCCAGCCCCTGATGCATTCCTTGTGCTGCCCCTGCAGAAGAGTCGGCTCTCCTCAGAATGATTTGAATGCAGGCTCTGCTCAGCGCCGCGGGAGTGTCAGCACCCGGCAGGAGCCCCGCTCCTCACTGCTGCCTCTGCTAATCTCCGGTACGTGGAACTGCTTGTCTGCGAGATAGTTATTCCTCTTTCATCTGCGCAAGTTTGCAGCAAAGGAAGCGCAGGAGAGCTACATTTAAATTAGATAAAATCCCTGTGCCCAGCGATTCTCCAAAGTTAGTGTTATTAGTAAAGACGTTAGTAGTCGATATCGCACTGTTCTGGCCTCTACCAATGTATAAAACCCTGCTCTGAATTCTCCTGAGACAAAATTGCTTTTCTTACATGATTCCCATTCTTACAAGGAATTTCTGTCCATGGATTCTGCTCCAGGTGTATGAAGGTATGGTACAGGCTTTGCAGCAAGCACTGCCACCTCTCAGTTCTGCTATTTGCCTCTAACTATGAGGCAAAGTTAAGCTCTACTCCGAATACCCTGACCAGGCATCAGACAAAATGTGGACCCAAATTTTGCAGTTTGACTTGGATGCATGGCCTGGCTACAGAAGGAGTCAAATTTTTCCAAGAGCCATTTGTGCTCTCTGCACAAAGACAGAGAGCGCTGTGCACAGCTCTTACACACTGAAGGTTAGGACAAGGTTGGACTATGGATATAGAGACAGAACAAGACGAAAAGTGGATCCTCCTGAGCATTACACTGTGTGATTCCTCTGCCACAGGCTCCTCCCAGCTTTGAGAAAGTTCAGAACAACAGAGATGTTGACTGGATTTAGCTAGTTCTGGTGAAATGCTCCTAAAAGAGCAAGTAGGACATGGTATAACAGGTAATTTTGCTGATAATTTTACTAGTGAAGAAAGAACTAAACACTTCCCTCAGCACAAAATTTGATGGGTCAGATTTTTGGCAGGTGTGAAGCAGCATAGGAGATGCAGTGGAAGCACTCCAGTATGAACCAGCTGAGGTGTTTCCCAGAACAGCTGACCAAGGCAATTCCATTTACTCTCCTGTGCTCTTGGACTGGTGCTGCCCACCGTGACAGGGGCTGTAGCAGCAGCCTGGGGAGCAGCCAACCATCCTCTACCAAAACAGCAAACCCAAGGAAGCACTGCACAGCATGCACAGTTGATTTGCATAATCGACACAGAGCTGCATCCTGCTGTACAAATCCTCTCCTTGCAGTCAGGTAATCTTCCATTCCCATCTTCATCCTGCAGTCTCTTCGCTCCTACTTTCCATCCTGTGAGGCTTCCTCCTACTCGCCCATCGCCATCCTTCATTCCCACCCAGGCCCTCAGCTTCTCTTCACACCAGGAACCCGATACCTCCATTGCATCTCTCCACCTCTCTGCTCTTCCAGCCACCTACATACCACTCCCACAGGCAGAAAGATCCATGAGAAATGAGGACATTTAAGTAGCTGAAATGGAAAGGAAGGGGGAGACTTTCAAACGGTCATTACCCATCAGAGCAGCCTGCCAAACCCCCCAAGGGAAATCACAAAAAAATCTGTTCCTGGAGAAACATACCTAGAGGCTGCAGCCATTGGTTTCAGATGGCAGCCAGGTGACATCATGTGTGGCATCTCAAAACACAAGGCTTTGCCTGGGACTGAGCACTCAGCCTAGCCGCAGTGGTGGCTGTTCTCCCCAGGCACAAGAAAAACTCTCTGTGCTCCCAAGGTCAACCCAGTAACTAGAGGCATACTGGATAAAACATTAAAAAACCACCAAAAAAACCCAAAACAAAACAAAACAAAACAAACAAACAAAAAAAAAAACCAACAACAGTAACTCCACCATTTATGTTTTACATTCTGTGCAGCCACAGCAGACCAGGTCTAGAGCCAGCGTGCTCTCTACATGTCTGTCTCTGTCAGTGGACATCTCTGCCTGCTGCTCCTGAGAGCCTGCAAACAGCTGGTATGTGCCCATTTGTTGCATTGACATCTGTCCACAGCCACCTCCTTCAGCTGGAGAAGCTCAACTCCTGTTCATAAAAAAAGTTGCCCAAGCAGCTGCTGGCAGGCCTGGGGAAAAGAACTCAGGGAGTCACAGAGCAAATGCAGAGCCTCCAGCAGAGCCCAGACATGTCGTGCCCCAGGTCTGAGCTATATGGACTCCTCCAGGCCCTTACTGGGGCACAACTCCCTCGCTGCCGGGGGTGGAGACATGCTCAAGTCTCCCACTCCTTGTACAAAACACAGAGACAGGATGGGACGACCACCACTGCGCCTGGTAGCGCCATGGGAAAATGGCCTTGGGCCATGCCGTCCCCTGGCTGAGGAGCAGAGGCTGTTTCTTTGTTTCTCTTCTCATCACCTGAACCGCCATTGGTTCTGATCAGTTTGAGCTCCTCTGTGGCCTTTTGTCACCGTCCTTTCTTTTAAAAGCACTCCTCAGGTTTCTGCTGCACAGGGAAGGGGCTGGGGCTGGCCAGGCAGTGGGCAGGGTCTGACAGGGCCTTATGGTGGGGTGGGCACTGGGGGGACCAACCTGCAGACTCCTGCCTGTGTCCTGGGCAGGAGCCCACTAGCCTGAGCCTTTCTTAGACAGAAGAAATGGAGATCCTTGCTACTGGATTCCAAATCAGTGCTGCTCAGCAGCTCAGCCCAGCTCTCTGGCTGTCAGAAGCACTGGGGATTAAATACACCATCATGTGTAAATCCAGTGTTTAAACAAATAATTCTCTCAGAATAACAGGCAGGCTTTTCCACACGAAGCAAAGCTGACACCTGACTCTTCACCTGACTTCTCCCAGGAGAATATTTTAATGAGGCCCACAGCTGTAATATCACACAGAGAACATTAACAATGCTAATTACCTAAAGTTTAGCCCATGAATACTCAAACAACCGTACCTTGGAGACGAATTGTTGTTTTGGCCCAAAAGAAGCAGCAATGGCTTGCACGGATGGCTTGCAAAGTGAATCAAGGCTTGCAAAAGCATCAGAGACAGTGTTAAGCAGAGACCTGGCAAGGCAGCCTCCACAGCAGGGCTGGTAAATAAAACAGGTGCCTGGACAGAAGGCAATCTGAGATTGCAGAGAGAAATTGCCTTCAGGTGGCCAAATCCTTCCTGAGAAAGCACAAAAGGTGTTGATGGGTCTCTCAGCATCATCCTATATAGGATCTGCACAGAGAAAAGGGGGAGAATGTTGAAGCAATTCTTTGCCAGGCAGCTGTGGCTGCCACAAACTGAGCCTCGCGCTGTGCTAGGAGAAGCCAAAATTCCACGCAGATACGCAATGTGTGAGGGAGGCCTTGCCTGGAGGAGATCCAGGGCCTTTGCTTTGCGCCGTATGCGCAGTCATCCTGCAGCTCGGGGTCACTGCGGAGGTGCCCGGGACCGGCTCCGAGCGCTGCCCCGGTGCCGGCGCTCCCGGCGCCTGCGGCACCTCAGGGCAGCACGGCGCGCTCTGCTGCACGGCGCCCGCTGCCGCCCCAGCCTCCCGCTCCCCATCACAAACGCTGCAGGGCGATGCACAGCGAGGGCCGTCGAGCAGCAGGAAAGGAGGCTTGGTCCACCCAGGTGTCTCTCGGAGGGAGATGGGAATTTTGAGCAGTCTGTGTTGCTCAGCTCTAATTGAGCACAAAAACATCACATGGTAGGCAATAGCCCATTAGCAACACTGCATGCTGAGGGGCCTTTTAATTATTTTCGTGTTCCCAGAGGACTACAGAATGCTCTTCGTAAGCATGGTGTGGGAATGCCAATTAGGTGGCCTCCAGCCCTGCTAGACAAGGTCTGGTCACATCACCTTGCGTCACAGGCTGAACCCTGCCCTCCGCTTTCTCCCCAAGTCTGCCGTTCTTTGCCATGAAATATTTATTAAAGGGAACTGCTGCCTGTCACATATAGTGAGTCTCCTGTCTCCTTGCCGAGGTCAGGCTGCCGGGGAGGTACCTTTGCTCTCCATAGCATCTCTGAGGCTGATGGGTCTTTCTTCCATTCAGCACACACAGCCAGCCTTGGGAAGGAGGTTCTTCCAGTTCCTATGGATTCTTATTTCCCAAGAATAAGATGGGCATGTAAACAAATTGCTAAAGCAGAGGCTGTGCAACAGTGAGCTATTGTGGTATCAGAACAGATAGATGCACTAGGGCATTGCAGGAGCATGTAATAAAAAGCCACTAAATCAATTTCTGCTGTGATGAAGAGCCACCTTCAGTCTTCGCAAGCACTGTTGTATCTTCTTAGGAAGCTTCTACACTTAGAGATAAAATCCTGGTCCTGCAGAAGTGGATGGGAGGTTCACCCTCTTCTGATGTGGTGCTAGGTTTGCACCCACCTGGAGTTTAGCTGTGCTTTGCTGAATTTGGATTTACTGTTTAATACGGCTTTTGAACCGGAAAAATGGAGAAGGCTTCAACCACAAGCTATTTGATTATCTCTTATCAATTGCAGTGAATGAAATAAGCAGGCACAGCTTAACTTGCTCAAGGAACTACAGCTGAAGTGTCAAATAGATTTTCTCCCCCTATGGACAGATACCAAAGGGGTAGGGAAATAAATCCGAGATCAGGGATAAACTCTATGAAAACAAGATGTGAGCACCAAAGTATGCGATTGGATGTGGAAATAACCTTTCCTAATAATGACCTCTAAAGGAAGTTTGGGGGTCAAAAATATGAGGACCAAGGTGCATATAGAGCATGCACCCCGTAGCTGGGCTCTGCCTATCAGCTGCAGGGAGCCAGATGCTTCAGTATGGCTGGGGCTGGAAGCGCAGCTTGTTCTCTGCGGCGGCTCGTTCCTGGCAAACCTGCAAACCTGTCTCTCCTTTGCCATCTCTCTTGACAGCAGTGAGTCCCAGCACACTTGTTCTCTCCTTGCATGGCAGCTGTCCCATAGTGCCAGTGCTTTCTGGCTGTCCTCTGTGTCTCTTCTGATGTGCTCTGCGCTGTGGGGATGGGAGGGTGAGAGCATGGAGAAGCTGCAAACACTACCCAGCACAGGACCACACCACAGATTTATGCAGAGACTTAATGATGTTTTCTGTTTTGTCCTTTTTTTTCCCCCTCCCTTTCTAGTTATTCCTAACATTTTACTTGCTTTTTTGACACCTGCTCAGCCTTGACCTGTCATTTTCTCAAAATTAGCGACGATGCTGAGATCATTTTCCCGTGCAGTGATGGCTGATTTAGAGCCCCTCATTATGCATGTATAATTAGGGTGGTTTTTTCCCCCAGAAGCATTACTGTGCATTTATCGACAGTAGATTTCATCTGTCATTTTACAACCCAGTTCCTCATTATCATGAAAAACTTCTGCAGCTCTTCACAGTCAACTCTTGTTTTGACTGCCCAGAACAGTTTGTCAGTAAAATTCTCAGTAAACTTCTCACCTCTCTTTTCCTCTTTTTTTTCCTAATCACTTTTAAAAAGATTTTAAAATACACATCCATCTTAGATTTTTGGGTAATTTTCCCCCTCTGTGAAAACATTGCTTGTTTACATCTTTTGCTCTACTATTACAAATATTTTGTGTCTTTTATTGCAGTCACTGCACTGGCAATCACACTGTTATTCAATAGCATTGCACTGGAAAAAGTGGGGACAGACATTAAATAAAATAAGACAGAAATAAAACAAGCAGCAGTCCCATTTTCAGGACTTAGCAGACAAGGTGTATTTGTTTTGATCTGTGATTTTAATTATCTTGTAAATTCTCATCAGTAAATTTCATCTCTCACTGTAAGTTCTGTAATATAGCAATATAACTTTTTTTTTTTTTTAATGTATCCATTTCAAAGTTCATTATGCCATTCCAGAGACTAGTGCTGATAAAATCCTCATCTGGGTTCAAGATATTGGCAGAAAGACTAACTCCTTAAGTCTCTGGCACCAAGGTAACGTCTTGTCATAAATCCATAGGAAACCAGATTTCATTAGTTCCCTTGGTCATAGAATTAATTGTTTGCTCTGGCGTTGAGCACTTGAACATGGCTTTGGGCAGCAGGAAAACCAGAGGCATTTTAATGCTGTTCCTCTGCTGTGTTTTACTTGATTTTTGTCTCAGAATTATGAGATGCCAGGGATGTAAAACAGCTACCAAGAAGATAACAGCTGCCAGAAACAGAGCCTTCTGGTTTGTACTTTGAGCTGTGCATACTGTGTAGAGTTAAAAAAAAATAGTGCTTAGAATAATTTAAAGCAGAAATCTGTTACGTTCCTTCAAAATTACCCGTGCTTGGTTTAATAGATGCTGGATTAATTGCGTGCTGTCTGAGAGCTTTTGTTCCCCTCCGGAGTGGCTGTGGTCTGTGCCACAGAGGTGAATGCCACTCTACTGTATGGCAAATTTGACATTGAAGGGCTCTTTGTAGAAATAAGACTGCCATTCTCTCCCATTGTCTCTTTGATTAAACAGTGCCAGCAAAAGAGACAGTTTTGATGGTTGTTTTCATATTATGGGCATCTGGCTACTAAGAGCTGGGCTGAGATCACCAAATCACAAGCTGCTTTAGAGATGTCTGTTTATGCATGCTGATCCTACAGCGATGTGATCCAGGAAAGTATTTGGATATGCACATTGAGGGGGGCCAGGGGGCAGGGGAGAGAAAGAAACAATTTCTGGGATGTATGGTGAGGGCCATTTGTTGCCTGTGTGTGCTGCTGTTTTCCATCACAACTCCTCTGGCACCCAAACCCACCACTTTCCACTACCCCTGAAATAACCCTTGGCTAGGGATGCTCCTCCTTCGCTTTCACATGAACAGGTTTCCAGTGACCTCTCTGAGGGACTTTGTGATAAAAATAAAGGAATTCTAATATACTACATGTGGACTCGTTCATTAATTGCTCCCCATTTAAAACTTCTTTTGCAGATACTCACATCTGTGTGAATCAGCACTTGGTGATGGCTCGGCCATTATTCAGACGCTTCAGCGTTGGTCGCAAGGACTCCGTAAGATTATAATATCTTCTGGACTAGGTTGCTGGCACCTTCTGTTTGCTGAATAAACTTTAACACATAAAGTTCTTCCCAAAATTTTGACCATCTCTTTTGGTTAGTACCAAAGCAAACAGGGACAATCTCGGGAAGAAGGAACTCCCATTCTCTTTTCACACATTTGTTATCCAAACAGATACAAAGGCTACAGAAGCATTTTTCCTTGAACTTTTAATTGAAGTGCTTTAATATAAAAAAAAACAGTACATACAAGTTCTAAACTCCTGTTTTCTGCAGTTGTTTACACGTTTTCTAAGTTGCAACAGAATATTAGCTATGTAGGTAGTCAACACTGCTAACAAACTACAGTACAAGTTACTAATAACAGTACAAGATGCTTGGAATACATTCTTGCAAATGTGTATGAATACCAAAGAAATCCTGCAAAGTTGAGAGGCTTCCAACACCCATTTTCCTCTCCTCTCAAACCTCAGTAGGATTTCGCTCACAGGTTTCCTAACCACCAAAACACGGAAGGGCCGACCCTTGGCTGGTGCAAGCCGCGGTGGCTCCATCGGCATCCGCAGAGCAGTGTGAGTTGCTGTGATTCACTCTGTGCTCAACAGACACCTTCTGGCGAGGTGAAACACCATGCAGGTTTCCATGCATGACGAACTGATGGGCCTTCTTGGTCAGTGCTGGCTTAGCGCATTAAACAATACATTTTTTCTGAGGGTTTCAAGGCTGATCTCTCTTTCTCCAAGAAGCAATCAGATCAGGATGACTGAAGAACAGTCAGGAGCACCCCAGATTCTCACACTGCTCTAGGTAAAGCTGGGCAAATTTCCCTTAAAAAAAGCCAAGTTTTGAAGCCACCCCATCACCTCTCCTCCCCCACAGAAGGCTGGCAAAGCTATCAAGCACTTTATAAAACTGAATGTGAGATAAAAAGAGCAAAGGTCCTCCACACAAGCCATGTTAAAACAAATCTCTACACACAAACATTGTAACGATACAGTCACTTCAGAGTTCCAAAGAAAGGTTCACACTTTACAAAAGAGGAAGAGGGGGGGGAAAGTAACACAGGAAGCTGTCCTTACAATTACGTACTGGTTCCCAAACCTGTGACCTTAGTCTGTGGCCGCCAAAAGTAAACTAATACCAAGCAAGATAGTGTAAACTCCAGTGAGGCCTCTCGGGGTGTAGCAACAGGCAACCTGGAGGCAGTGTACATAGCTGAAAAGGAATTTGAAAGAAAGACAGGCATTTTCTCCTATTCTGGTACATGTACATAACCAAAGACACAGTGATAAACACACTACAGAGATGGGTCTTTCCAGCCTTTGAGCCCACCTACTTGTCACCCAGGATTGGTCACAGAAGGGTTTTTCCTTTGAAATGAGAGTGGTATGTGGGGTTTTCTTCAGGCAGGAGCCCTTATTTATTTTCCCCTCACTCAGTTGTTTTGACTTGTCTCTGTACCTGCCATGTGACTTATAGGACATTTGGGCTCATCTGAGGCTGCTGGGTTTTTCTTACAAGCATCAATACAAAACATCACGGCCCTGAAGACCAACATTTCAATGGTATGCTTCAGTCAGCAGCACCCAAAACTCCTCCAGGCTATTCACCTACTGGCATTGGATTATTTTGGTGGGAAGCTACAGAGGCTGGCATACCCATGACAAGGTTAGCGTTTAAATTCATCAGCACATTATGAAAAGACTGAGCACCAATGTCTCCAGTTCAGAGTACAGACACAAAATTAAAGTTCACTTCTGCTGTAAAGAGGATGAAAGGCTATTTAGAGGATACAGAAGTTGGCATATTGTGGAAAACATGGTGGTGGCTCACAGTAAGAATTCTTCAGCTGTATTTCCTTTTCAGTAACTTTGATTTTCTATTCCTGTTAATTTGTAAGTATAGTTTTCTCCAACCACATTTTCTTGACACCACAGTTACTGCATTACAAAAGCCACTACAATGCAATCACTCAACATACACATACATGTTGTATAGATGGGGGTATGTACAGCCAGGAAGAGGGACAGCTTCCAACCCACAATTTGTTGTTTCCATAAGGGCAGGCAGGTCCCAGTTAGGTGAGACAGAAGTAATCTGGAACATCCTCAAATGTTGAAAAGAAGGCTGTGACTACATGAGCAGATAGAAACCCCAAGACCTAAACAACAGGAATTAACACTAGTGGAACATCTCCTGCTTTTAACACTAGTGGAACATCTCCTGCTTTGTAGCTAATTCAGTTGCTCTAAAATGATTCTCACCTCAAATAATTTTAAGATGCAGAATGTGCAGTAAGTGCAAAGAAAGAGGTGTCCTCCCCTGTGAATGCAGGGAGTAGATGTGCTTTCTCAGTATTGCCTAGAGGTGACTCAGTACACCTGCTGTCCCCTAGCCCACTGTCTTTATAACAGTATGTCTTTTGCTTCAATGCCTAAGTGGTAAGGCTCGACTATTTCATTACAAACAAACTTCAAGGGTAATGTATTAGAAGACTGGAAACGGATACCCTGATCCTTTTAAAACAGTAATGCATTGTATACTTAGAGCTTCTCTGAATCTTTTTTCCACAGAGCAAAGCATCACAATGGCAAGCTTTCCATCAGTTCTGAGCTAGCACAGCCAGTTCTAAGAGTTAAAATGTAGATCAGGCCTTCACAGTCTTTGCTTTCCTGCCAAGAGTGCTCCCTGCCCCCTGGAGAAACCAGTTCGTTCTGAATATTTCTGTGATGTAGACACTTCTGCTCTGGGACCCACAGCAGGTCATCGAATGCTCTTATGCTGGCCAGTCATCAGGAGCATTTTTTGATCTCTTTCTGTATTTCTTAAACTAGGTGCAATAAAAATACAACTACATATAATAAATTTGAAGGACTCTTTATCCCATAGCAAAAATTATTTATTAGACTGGGAAAGAGCACAGGAAGGTACTCAGCTTCTCAAAAAGTTCTCAGAAACCAAATCAGGAGCTCATGATATTGTGGGATGTTTTTTCATCTTTATGCTGAGCCAAGCTTTAGCACACGACTACTGTGCACATCACTGGCCTTGCACTGATAAGGCCTTACACAAAAAAATGTGGTGAAACTTGCTGATTTCATCACTGCAACACTGAGCAGCATCCCAGGTAAATGACACTCCAAAGACCAAGAGAGCCCTTGGGTACATTTGTCTAACAGCCTCGTCTTCAGACCACCCTGGACCTTCCACAACCCATATAAAAGCCCTTCAATTTTTTTGCAGAGGGCTTCCAGGACACAATCTGTCAGCAGGAGGCAAGCCACAGAAACAGGGGATGCCGTGGCTGAACACACTCTATGGTTCTACTGTCTCTGATAACAAGAAGTAGGATCCAAAGAGTCCAGCTGGTGCCCAGAGCTCAAAGCTAGACATTGTTTAAAATGTCTTTTCATTTCCAAAATGAGGAGATGTGATAGCAAAATCAATAAGGTACCTCAAATAAAAGCCCTCAAGTTACTTTTTTAAGCCATTTTTATTGATAAACCAGTGCCAGATAAAGGAATAAGCTTCTGAAGTCAGAACCCAGTTCTTGGATGTTTTGCTCACAGACTGAATTATTCTTAAAAGGGGGAGTAACCTAAGAGCCTTTATGGTCTATTTTTAAATGAGAGGATATTTTTCATTTAAGTCTCTGTAACAGAATAATTTGAAAATAACTGAGGAAACCATGCAATCACAGATGATCTGTGTTCAGTGTGCTCTGCTGAAGCTGCTGTGACTCCACTGCATTAAGAAAAGACATACATTATTCTGTAGCAATTGTCCATGACACTGAGGCTTACAGCATAAATATTGCAATACCTCATCCAGTTTCTGTATGACACACCAAGTTTTATTGCAGTAATGTCTCATAATAGATGAAGGTGCTGCAGGGTCCTGTTTGGCCAATTGCTATAGGACCCTGGAGTGCATTTCATAAGCAGGGAATATCTCCCATGGGAAGGGAATTAAGATGAGGACTAGATCCCAGGAGAACCACCTAAAAGCTTCACATACAATCCTAGAAAAATATTTTCTGTGCCTCATACCCCTACCGTCTCCCAGCCCCTCCATTAAATGGGAGGTTCATTTCCTTGCTTGCAGATAGTGCTGGATGCAAGATAATGGAGCATGGCCCTGCCACGCACAGCAGAATGCCTCTAAATCAAGAAGCCAGCGTTCTTTGCCAATGTGACAGATTGAAAAATGCTTCTGGTACTTCCATGAGTGGGTTACTAAGCAACACTTTGGCTTCCAGGGAGTAGCCCTGCTGGATGTGATCTCATGCACCGGCAGCCTGACCACATCCCCAGCTGGAGCACTGGGGAAAGGAGGGGGGGTGTCCCAGCAGCAAGGCTGTGAGGCTTCCCTTGGCTGTAACACGGGGGCCTTTGGGATGAGCTGTAATCACAAAGGAAAAATACCCCAGAGGTGACCACGGGCCTACTCACGGGATGGCTAAAAAGCAAAGACATACTGTCAGGACATACTGCTGGGAGAGAAGCAAAGCTTGGAAATAAAAGCTTTAAACACCTGTGGCATATCCTGGGGTGGCTGTCTCGGAGCAAATGATGCTGAAGAGGACTGACTCCAGGGAGAGATGCTAAAAATGAGAGGGGCTGGAAAAGATTTTCACGTGAAGAGACGGAGAGATCAAAAATACTAAAACAGATTAGAAATGACTAAGAGAGGGGAGGATGGAGCTGACTGAAGTGAGGTCTCATACAGGTGAGGAAAATGTGCTGCTGTCCACTGCTTCCTGGTATAGCAGTGAGGAGTTGTTTACAGAAAAACAGAAGGCAGTATACTGAAAACTGATGAAACAAGCTCAAACTCCATGAAGTCAAAGAGACATTTGCCCTGGTTGCTGACTGTTCCATCATTATCTTTTGCTGAGATTTCTCACTTTCCTTTGGAGCTTGTGGCACGGCATCACCAGAGCCAGGCTGAGCCAGAGCAGGGCATAAACAGACCAGACTCACAGACAGAGATAGAAATAACTGTTTTCTTGCACGAGTTGGGTGTGCTCAACTATTAAGCAGCCACACTCCTTTTAGTAAAGACTGAAGTCCAAGACTTAGACTTGGCATCTTTAAGGATACCAGGCCAACCACAAAGTCAGTGGATGAATGTTGACTAAGAGCAGCTGAAAATCAGTCCCACTTTTTAGAGCAGTGGTTCTCTTTCACGGGTTGATAAGTCATGCTCCAAATACAATTGAGATTAAGTTGTAAGGGATGATGTTTTGCCCTATTTTGTTAGAATGCTGACACACCTTTCCAAAACAAGTAGGATTTTCTCTTTCCTCCTTCAGTAATACTTAGTGTAGGACTCTAGATCTATTCCTGATCAGTGAGCAATTTTTACAGTAAATAACATTAGGATGATACACAAATATATATGTATATATATTTGCATATATAACTTAATGTCTCCTAATTAAAAATCAATACCATAGCATCACACAATAAGGCTGTGCCAGTGCCACTATTCAGAGATCATTACTTCAGCATTTTAAAAGTGAACTTACAAGATGATGACAAAACAGCTTTTATATGGGAGAAGTGCTATGATGTCACAGATTTGTCCTCCTTCTATTTTCCTTTAGAATAATGGGGACAATGTTGTCCCAAATCAAATAAAGGATCAACAGCAAAGATTGTGACTCAATCTTCCTCACCCCCAATTTTAATTGTTGATGTTTTTCTTTTCAACCACTTCTAGTGGGAAAAAAAATGTGTATACCAATGGCACATTCAACCTGAAATGGCAGGTGAAGTAAAGGTGAACCAGAAAATTAGCATGAACACAAGCCTCTGGTTATTAGAAGATCTGACTGAGCCACACAGAAGACAATTTACTTAAATACTCCTGAGCTTCTCTTTATATCTGCAATTCAATCAAATAAATTATTTCCAGGCCTATACCCATCACTTCTGACCCAGGCTGCAGTGCTGGAAGGAAGTCTAAGTAAACAGGAAGACTGTTGATCTCTGCTGCAGCAGAAGAAATGGAAAGCCTTTCCTCAAGGTAAAGAGGAAATGTCTCTCACTTCTTTTTTAAAGAACATTTTATGACTAAAAAGTCTTGATGTACTACTGTATGGCTTTAATGCTGAGCTGAGACTAAATACACACACAAGCTTGATTCTCTTCAATGATCAAAGGTTTGATGAACATTTCTAAGGGAGAAATAAAAGCTGATGGTTTGATTTGAACCTGTCTATTTCTGAATTGTTCTAAACCTTTCAAATCAGTTTTAGTATACACTGTCTCTGAAATACTGTAAGAAAAGAAAAATATGAGAATGAACAAGGGAAGATTTTCTGTAATGAAGCTCAAAGGAGATGACACTTGGAAATTCCTCATGCACAGCCTTCCCAAAAGGATGCAGGGGCACATATCTATGTTGCACTACAGGAGGGCTATAAAGGAAGAGCAGGTTAGGTATAACGTTCATGTCTTGTCCTTTAGTTTTCAGCAGATACTTCCTTTTTCACTGCTGGTCGCAAATTCTGCAGTGGGAGTAGATTGTGATCATCCAAATGAGGTCCTGTGTCCAGCAAAAGCACATGCTGAGGCTGAAAACAGATCTGTGCTCCATCAGAGGTCGTGGGCAGCAGGGGGTTTGGCCTTTCAGGCAGAAGACCTTGAGAAATGGAAGGGAAGTCCTTATCTTGTAGGCACAAGGGTCCCTGGAGAATTAACACTTTCAAAGTCTTATATGGCAATAGCAGGAGTCATCCTATCCAAGAGGACAAAATGCTGGACTGTGCTTTCTCATACAGAGGTGAGCCATGGCAGCAAAGACCCTTCTGACCTCTACAGAAAGGAATGCTCTCCCAGCCAACCAATTCAATCATTCAAGACATGGAAAGGAGAGGAACATGAAATGAATGTGTTATCCTTTATCAGTCTCCCTGAACACAAAGAATAAAACCTGCCCCTCTCTCTCCCTAGCTTCTGAGAGTGGGAAGAGATGAAATATTTCCTGAGTCATCGTGGAGGTGAAACCTATAGTTTGTTACAACGAACTGAATCAGATGGATGACTAGACCGACAGGAGTCTGAAAGAAAATATCAATACCTGAAAAATCAGCAATTTTCAGGTATGAAGTGTGTTATTATTAACTTCATGCACACAAAGGGCAATAAGCTGATCTGAAAATAGTAGCTTTCTCATTTCAAAACAGCAGTAACAACATATATTCTAAATGCGCTAATGTAATAACACTTTACATTTTCACCCAACATGGCAGAAATACACAACAAATATTGATAAAATGTTGGCTCAGTTCCCCAGCTGCTAAATGCTTGGCATACAATAAAAGGGTAAAGCCTAAAACCCCTTCTGTCCCCCAGAGGTATTTGCTGTTCTTTACCTTCCCCTCTCCCCTTAGTTAAGTGCCTCAATGCACGGTGGTGGGGGGACTGTCCAAACATCCCAGTGGTGCAGCTGGAGAGACAGGAGAGTGATGCACTTCTCCTCTACCCTGTGCTAAGGCTTGGCCATCAGGACAGCAAAATCGTGCTTGCACAACATCCAGCCTGCCTCCTTCAAGACAGCCACTGACCCCAGGGGCCGAGGACACTGCCGGGGAGTGTCAGTCACTCTCACCCTTGTCTGCAGGGCAGTGAGACCTTGGGCCCCAGCCAGCACCACCAGAGACAGAGCTGGGACAGCGCCAGCACTCTCTGCAAAACTGCTCCAGGAGCGGGGACAGGATGCTGTGGCCCTGGACCATGGCACCGGCACTGGTAGCACGGGGACATTGCCTGGGCCTGCACAGCCAGGGGAACATGCTGGGGAGCAGGCTGGGCAGCTGCCCTTGTAAATCAGTCCCCTTCAAACCACAGACACTGCCCTCCTCTCCCTGCCCCTCCAGCAAACCTGAGTTTATCTTATGTAAACCAGACCAGATTTGGTGCCTGCCCTGAAAAGCCATTTAACTACAGCTGGGGCTGGAGGTCATTGCTAGTAATTATTATATCACCACTGGAGATGGATTTGGCTGCCTGCCAGTCACAACTCCTGCCCTCTTTTACCAGAGGAGAAGCACAGCCACAGCAACTAAACTTTTTTGTTCCTTCTGCAAAGGTCTTGGGTCTTTCGCATCCAACTCCTGCCTTGTCACTTGTTCCTATCTCCCAGGCAATGTCATGGTCCTGTGGCTGGCGGAAATAAATGGTGTAAGGAACAGCCCGGAAGAGCTGGCTCTTCTCTCTCTGCCACAGCCTGGGTCTGCAGCACTGTGGTAAATAGCAGCACTTAGGGCTTGCACACTGTTTGTAGGCTCCAAGTGCTCTGCAAAAGCACCTAAGAATTGCCACCCTGCCTTTTCTCCAGAAGCAAGGCACAGATTTGAATAGCTGACCACAGCAGTGCCACAGTCCTTGTTGTAAGTGGAAATAAGCCCCGTGCTTTATAACTCCACATAGGCAGGGTGTGGGGAATGTCCCACTCCCAGATTGGCTCAGAGCAGCTCTGAGTCCCCTGTGATGGGCAGCCAGGCACAGCCCACAGCACTGCGGGACAGGCTGTCCCCCATCCGGGTCGGCCGCCGGGAGCTGAGCTCTAGGTTTGGCCCCCAGTCCGTGAGCATCCCTGCCACTTTGGCTGGGGGCTCCTTCTGCAGACACCCCTTACCTGGGGGGGCTGGGGCAGCACCCCCCTGCTCCTGCGTGGCAGCCGTGGTCACCCTGCTCAGCTGCACACTCCCCTCCTCCTGTCATGCAAAAGTGGGCGATGCTAAGATCATAATGAGCCCAGAACTGGTCAGAGAAGAGGGCTTTCCTGACCTGTCTGCCTGCTCCTCTCCACAGAACTTATTTTCCCAAAATTACATAACTGGTCAACTGTTAAGATGTCAGGTGACCTCCTCATGATCACCCCACAGCCTCCCATAACAACATTGAAAAGATAATCTATCTTTTTATCATGTCCTCTGTAAGATTTGCGTTTTCTTCCCTCACAGACCAGTGCCAGATTTTTCCCAATATAAATTACATTAACTTTAAAATTCAAATATTGAAGTGATTCTTTCTAAAAAGATTAAATCAATAATTTTCAACTCTTTTGGTTGTTCCCTCTTAGTTTTTGTATGAAATAATTTGCCAGATCGGACTTTGATATATGAATAATTATGGTTCTCTCAAAAGCACATTTTTTAAAAATAAATTCATTCCACACAGAAAAATCATGCCCAGCTCTACCTGCAATTTTCTTGCCCACAATGCACACTATTCCTCTAGTGGTGACAAGCTTAATTAATATTCATTTCTACCCCCATCCACTCCTCACCTCCCAAATGACCCCTGTCAAAACACATGCTGTAGGTGTAAAGAAAATGCCACAGCCCCACAACACTTCATGGTGCAGGAGAATCTTCCTTTGGGGCAGAATTGACTAAGCTCCTTTTAAAGAGAGATAAAAAATCATAATTTCAAAGTTACTTCGAGTAACATTTGCTTCAAAAGAACACAATGGTGGCTTTCCTAGCTCAAGATCTGGTCTGAGGTACGTTTACAGAATGTAAACTCTGTGCACTGTAAACTTGATGCAACAACAGAGCTATGGAAGCACAGTTTGGGGGCAGATTAGGACCCATCTCATGTTTCTCAAAGGTACTGCCTTTTCCAAGCTATGGGGGAGGCTCTGTGATGGCAACATGAGTTCACTTCCTCAGTGGTACCGCTTGGATGCCTCTGTTCAGTGGGCATTTCTCCACCCCTCTGGTTTCTGAGTCCGCCCCCGAGGGTGCTGCCCTCCCCAGCCAGTCTTCCCACCATGGACAGAAAACTGGGCAGCACAGCACAGAAATGTGATGGAGAGCCAGAGGCAAGCCATGGGCTCACACAATACAGTCTGAACTGTTCTGTCTCTGAAAAAGCTTGACGTAGCCCACACCAAAGTGGTTGCCATTGTGGGCATGAATGAGGTAATGTGCAATTTACTGCATCAGTAAAGATGGTTTTCTCTAACTGACCTTTTTTAGGTTATCCAAGAAGAGTTAAAAGTAGAAGGATCGTGGGCATATATTTAACTAACATACTTTAAGGCCGTTATGCAGACACTCTTGTATTTAAATAAATCCTCTCCCACAGTAAACATCTGTTTTCATAATAAGGCCAGGAAGAACAATTACATCATCCAGCCTGACTTCCTTTATAACACAAGCCTTTTTCAGTGAGACATTCCTGTGATTAAATAAGATTGTGTTTAATTAAAATACATCTAGGAATCTGTCCATTCTTGATTTGAAGTCTTCAAGGCATGCACGATCTACCATCTCCTGGTAGTTTGCCCTGATTTGTGTGCTAAAATATTAATTGCCTTGCCTACACAGAAGAGTTTTGAAAAACACAAGAGTTTGTTCACCTCAGGGACTGCCAACAAACTTGCATGTCCTGCCACAGCAAGAGAGAGAGCAGCACACTGGGCCAGCACCCTCACATTGTTTAGAGCCCAGACCAGATCACTGGCAAGATTTGCCTGACAGCAGATGGTGCTGCCCAACCCACACATCCCATCAGTCACGCAGGAGCATTATCCCCAGTGGGACAGCAGGTGACAGGGAATCAGTTGTCAGAGTTTCTGAACTCCTCTTCCTCACCCCCATGGTAGTGCCACAACCTCTCCACATCTCAGCAAAGCTGGTGCATTTTTCACCTGGGAGGTCAGTCAGTATTTCTAAAGTGCACCAACACACATGGATCTGAATAAATGCTAAAAATGTCACTGAGAGGTCCATTCCAGCCCCTTATCTTGGACTCAGCTAGTGAAGAAGGGAGGCTGTAGCTGGAGGAAGTTCTCCGCATGGCAGAGCTTGTATCTAATCTGCTGCCAAAGTTACCTGGAGCTGCCTGGCCACACAGCACACAGCATAAAGCTGGAGAGATGAAACACAGCTGGTCCACAGTGGGTAAGCACCCTGTCACACTGATCTCAGATGGCAAACAATGATTTGGCATCGAAGATCTAGCAATCTGTCCTTCTGTCGTACCTCATTAGTGATGAAACTTCAGCAAGGCCACGGAGGAGTGTTTCTGAACATGAAAGATATCGTTGGCTGCAGAATGGTTGCGGGAGGAAAAAACAGCTCTGGATCAAAACCACGAAATAGGAAAGCAGGTGTGCACAAAGAGCACAGCTCCTTTAGCAATGCCTCTGTCACAGGAATGGAGACCACTGAAGTTCTGCACCAGCTGGTTCCACCAACCAGGCTACCTGAGACATGACGAGCCACCAGTGTCTGCTTAACACACAGGCCAAAACAACATGCATGTCCTCTCTGTTTAGGATTGCTGACATTGTCCTATTCCTCCAAGGTCAGTGTAAACATCAGGACACTGGAAGGTGATGGTCATTTTTATGATGGAAATCTCCAGGTCCAGCAGGACTGGTAGCTGAGGACCAGCCCAAACACTAACCCACATCTGCTGATCCCACCACCAGCACCACCATGAAAGTTTCCTCCAGCACACACACTTCTCATTTCCAGTCACTCTTCCCAAAACACCCATTTTCTGTGGGAGAACCCAGTGGAGTCTCTGGTGAATACACACTTGCACTCCCGGCCACAACAGCAACAGGATTTTGTATCAGACTGAACCATGAGATGGTCCCAAAATGCCAGATCAGCAGGGTTCAACCACACCAACAGATGGGTGTAAATGCTCATGCAGGTCAGCTGTGTCCTCCAAGTGCTCCCCAGGGCCAGGGCAGTTCCAGACTGAGAGGAAGATGCTTTATTTTATATTTGCTCAAGGGCCTTCTCCCAACAGGTACCAGACACCCGATGCAAGTGCACAGGCTTCCACTTTGCGCTCTCCAGACTTGATGCTCAAATTCCTTTGTGCTCTCAGCTCATTGAAGGGCTGTCACATGGAAAGCACAAGATATTGAATGAATTTTACAGGTAGCCAGTGCAGCTGCTCCAGGAGAGATTTGGTCCAATACAATTAGGATAAATACTTTCTACGTTTTTTTCTAACAGGTTAAAGTACTCCTGCTACAGCCTGAGAAGAGGCTGCAACAGTAGGTGGGAGAATCCAGTAGCTGACACAGCTACTTTTAGTGTGTAAGCTGAACAAAAGGGAAAGAAACTATCTAAACAATGAGAAAAAGTGCACTAGGTCAGTATAGCTCATCCTAACTAAGTGTGATTAGCAGGAGAAGGAAGCAAAAACAGCTCACCAATATTGTTTCACAATTTCTTTCAAGTGTTTGGGGACATTTAATTTTGCAGAAGAGTTTGAATCAATATAAACGTGCCAAATATAATTTTCAGTATCCTTACCTTCTTGTACCAGCAACATGAGTCACATGCTGTTTGGGACTCTCATAAATTTATATTATAAACCCACTTAAATCTATGCATAGAAACTGATATACATCATACCCCCAAAAATGGCTATTCTGGGCTACTTGGCAGTTCAGGGAGTGGTAGGTTTTTAACCTCAAAGATGTATTTTGTAGGAAATATTTGATGTACTTATTCTCCTAGTAATGTCGTAAATTATTCAGAGATTCAACTACAATAATTTTTTTTCAATGGCTGTTCTCACTTAATATTTCTTCATTTCACATGTAAAGCTTTGTTTAAAAAAAGTAGAACTATTCCCATTTAAATTTTTTAATCATTATGAAGATTCTTCTTTTCATATTAGATTCAGCAAATGATTCTTTTCTTTAAAGCTGGGGAAGGGTTTTAGACAGCTTATGTCATTGGCCAAAAATGCAGTTGTGAGAATTTGGGGGAAAATTATTTGGAAATTCAGTTAAATCTCAATAATTACTTTGACAAAAAGCAGTAACACTTTGGAAATGCTGAAAACCTGGATTTCCAAATA
>WAAG01041405.1:2811-17766 GCA_013390105.1 Tichodroma muraria
TTGCACATGGCCACTTGTACAGGGCAGGCTTGATTTCCTTCTCCATTGAAAGTCAAGGACACAGGCATCACCTCCAGGTGAGAGAGAGGAGCACTTCTGTTCCCTCCTGCAGGACACTGACTACGATGCTTATTGCAGTTGTGGCTAAATACCACAACCTATTCCTGAGAATGCACATTTGCCAGGTAGGTGGTNGAAATTTCATGTTGGAGCTAGGATGAAGAAGATCTGTATTTAGACTGTATATTTTGAAATAATTTCTTATTTTTTAATAAAGTATCTGCATTAGTGAAGGGCTGTCATAGAATCACAGAATGGGTAAGGTTGGAAGGTCATGTGGTCCAGCCTCCCTGCTCAAGCAGGGTCATCCCAGAGCACATGGCAGAAGATTGTGTCCAGACAGTTCTTGAAAATCTCCAGTGAGGGACTCCATAGCCTCTCTGGGCAATCTGTGCCAGTGCTCCATTAACACATTGGTGCACATTTAGCATCCAGGATTTACAGCTTCCCTTGCTATATTTTATGCCACCAGTGGGACTACACATATTCTGTGGCATGCCTTTTATTAATTAGGCTTTATCTATTTGATTTGGAGACAGACAGAGGAACGTAATATATTATTACTAACTAATGAGCAAATTCTACTTTCTGATGATTAAATTTTCAGAAGCAATTTGAAATATAGATTGTACGCTCTTCACAGGGAGACATCATCAGATGGACTTCATTAATTAATCAGCAACATTCGCTGCATAGCATGGGTATGCAGGTGCTAGAATAAAATAATTATTATTTGAAGTTGTTTTTCACATTTTTCATTGTTCCATAGGAAAATGGCCCAGGGCTTATTTTCTCTGTGATGTTAGCTCCGTTTATAACAGAAATTCCGTAAAAAAGAAAAATGCCTTAATTTTAATATGTGCTAGTATTTTTAGATTGAGCTATTAATCTGAATCACTCTAACTGATCTTGTCTTGAGTTAGTGTAGCTGATTAGATTGTGTGGATGTGGACACTTATCTGCGTTGGTGCAGCAAGTTATGTGTTGGTTTGCTGTAATTCCCCCCTTCCTGATACAATGAGACAGTCAATTTCTTCCCTGATTCCTTCTTGGAAAAGAAAAAATTGAGTCTCATCACACTAGATAAAGTTGTGTGCAATCCCCTTTAGAAATCTTTGTGCCAGATGCAGCCAGTGGTGGTACCTTCCATGGCCTCAGCTCTCCATGTGCCATCCTGCAGTGACAAATTTACAAGCTAACTCTTGCAATGAAGACAGTCTTCACTTTTTGCTTCCTCTAATGTCTGAAAAGGCAAATAACTTCCTTCTTTCCTTCCTTCCTGCCTGTCTGGAGGAGCCTAGTGGCTGACACAGCAGAGAGAGTGAGGCAGAAAAGCAGCACAGGATGAAGTCAGACTCTTCCTTGCTGTGCCAAAAGAAAGGACTAAGATTTACACTGTAAAGCATCATGTCAGATGTCTGTCCACAATGGTCTGTCACCCTGGAGGACCAGTACATCAAACCAGCACTGAGATGATGGCAGAAGTTCATACTGCTAAAGTTTGGCCTGCTTCATTGTTTTGCAAGTATTCTATTGACACAGAATGATCCAGGGGCATTTCTGGAGGAGTAGCCACAAGACTGGTAAAGCTCTCTCCTGGAATCTCACTTGCTGGCAGAGAATCCCTTCAGGTGAACGTGAAAATTCCTACTGGTGATTATTCATCTGTGTACTGACCTTAAAAATCAAATTGTTATGGACAGTAATGAATGTGAGCAGAAACATTCTGATTAAAGAAAAAAGGTTGGAAGATACCGGTTTTAGTCCTGGCTCTAGATTACTTATAATCAAGTAAAGTAAACAGGTTATGTCCATTAATAATTAAGCTAAAGTCTCTACAGTTGGGAATTATCCTCTGAATTTCGCTCATTTTTTTGACAGCGACAAAGACATCTTCATAGAGGTGGCAGAGATCACACTGACAGAAAAGATTCACCTGTGTAGCTTCAGGAGGGAAGGGTGAATGTCAGGGTGGGATGTGTTCTGCAGAGAGTAGCTTTTAGGCCCTGAAAATACCTGCTTCTTAAAGCTGTCATTGGAGCAATGGCAGGAGAACCAAGTCTTGAATTATCCTGATCTGAGTCTGAACATTACTGCTAAAAAGCTGTGACACGATATTTATTACAATAGGCTCAGATTTAGCCCTTTGCCTGCAATAACACAGAACTACATAAAAATCAAGAAACTACTTCAAAGAAATTAAAAGGAGCTGCAAAAAAAAAAAAAAGTTTGCGGCATAACGTGGTGATTACTTAAATACAATATACTGGAATGTCAGAATAAATGTATTCTATTTATGGAAAAAAAAACTTGGAAAAGAACTCAAAGCAAAGAGTTAAACATCATCAAAGTTTAACATCAGAGGAAGGGGGGATTACTAGGAGTTAGGCTAAAACGAACATCACATTCAAATGGAAAAAGAACATAAGTTAAATGTAAAATTAATAAGGTGGGAAAAAAAACGACTTTGGGCAACAATTTTCTAAAGACATAAAAATTAAAAATATAATTATTTGTCAAACATATTAGAAAGCCTGCCAGAAAGACTGTGGGGCCAATAGAAGATCATTGTTTAATAGCAGTTCTCACAGGGTAAAAATGCAGAAAAATTAAACCAATTCTTTTCAGTGAATGTCACCACCAAGAAGACAATGAAACCAGAGGGCTTTGTATTACAGGGATCAGAGTTTGAAACAGAACTTTCTCAAATGAAAGTGTCAAAAGAATAAGGTTTAGAAGACAGAGTGAATGCAGACAAATTACCAGAACCAGGTGCTATTTATTTGGGATCCCTGAGGGAACATAAATATGAAAATGAAAGCCTTCAGCTATGCTATGAAATCTATGGATTAAATCAGTATTGGTATTAGATGAGAGTGAAATGGCAAATATAAATGTAACTTTTAAAAAGTATTAAAGTAGGATAGGGAATTCAGACAATCTATAAATCTGGTGTGTGAACCGTTAGAAGACATCCTAGGACTAATAGACAAAAGGGTGAGAACATTATAAGGAGGGAGAACTGACACAGCTTTTGAGAGGGGATTAGTACTTTCCAAATTATTTGGATGTTTTGTTCATCACTGAATACACTGAGAAAGTGATCCAATTGATATTCTACCAAAAAAACTTTATTCCAAGGTCCTTTGCTGAATTCTCTGAATGAAATTAAGTTGTGGCAGGATGGGGAGAAGGTCCTCTGCATGTTAATAACTTTTTAAACTTATTTATACTTATATCTGTATTTGAATATACAGATGACAACAAGTTCATATTCTGTATCTACAAATATAAGTAAAGCACTGAGGAAAACCTGTTGTGTCACAGTGAGATTAGCACCACATTACCATGCAGGACAGAGAGTCCAATGTTTCTCTAAAAACATTGGTTCAGTGCTCAGCACTGCTCAGAAAAGAAAGCAGACAAAACATTAAGAAAGACTATTAGGGGAGAAAAAAAAAAGGTGGTGTTTACTATTTTGCCTTTTATGATAATGTGAATAAGCATAGTTCATCTGCATTATGAGTACATTTGTGGAGGTCTGAGCATCATTTCTAAAAAAAGTTATATAATTACAAAACCACTGTAGATCTCTTTTTGACATGTATCTACACTATGTGTTATTTATGTAATGTGGTAAGGATTGTTGCTGTATAGAGCAGATCCTATACAAGGAGAGATCCCTGATATGCTTCAGGTAACAAGGAAGAGGGTTGAGAGGACAGCTATCGTTGGGCAGCAGATTTGAGACATGTGCCTTTTCATTTAGGGCAGAATTAGTTTTGGGCCTCACTGCTATTAGTGGGGGCAAAAAATGTATGTGGGTCCAAATAATGATTGCAAAACCAGTACATGGAGATATGTCAGTTGAAAGTTGTGGCCACAGTGCCACAGCAGTGGCACTTCGTTGACTGGCACTGCTGTGCTCCTGCCCCATCCAAGACAGACGTCCATTTGCCCCTGGCCCACGACCCTCTTGTACTGGCCTTGGAATATACCTGGGGCTATTTCAGGTCTCTGAAATACAGCACCATTTGTCTCTTAGTTGTAGGGTTCCTGTTCTGTCATCTCCTTTTTCTGGTGCCAATGCCTCGATAAAGGGGTGGGCAGGACCATATTGCTGGGGAGCACAGTGGTGTTCGTGTTTATATTGGCTCAATCTGCCTTATACCTGCACCCTGAGCTGGAAGAAGGACATGGAGGAAACTTCTCTGTTCTTCTGCTTTCTGAAGCATTTTGCAGAGGCTCTTATCAGGGCCAGGATGGATGGGATCTGGTTCAGTTTGCTTGTGTTATTACGGTTTGTATTGGTTTGTTGGTTTGTTTTTTTTAGGTTTAGCTTCCTGGCTGCAGAGGAGGAAAGTCAGAGTTTTTTTTCTATTTTTTGAGTGATAGCTGAAAGGCTCAGAAATTAATTCTAAGCCAGTGCAAATAGAGGGCCTAGAAAGTTTTTCATGGAGCTCTTTTTCCTCATCTTGGTTGTTTCATCTGTGGCCAGAAGGGAAAAGAGCTTGCAAGGTGCTCTTACACTCTTGTCTAAACATAAGGCTCTATACTTCCATGTTTCCACTCGTCACAAGTCACAAGTTAAGCATAAGATAATACATTTTGGGTCAGAATTAGTTGGTCTTAGGAGTCATGTCTCAAAACTCTGACTTCATATCTCAGACTCTGTGCCCTGAGAGAGCCATTTCTGCTTGCTTCATGCCTGAGTGGGACACAACAGATCTGCACAATCCTACTGGGAGCAGGGTGTATCTTACCTACGCTGAATCCAGGCTATGAAGTCGTGTACCACACACAGGGGATGGTGGACCCAGCCTTACTTCATTTGTGACCCAAAATAGAGTAATCTCACAGACAACACTCAGCAGGTAGACATGATTTGTAGAAGAGTTGTTGACTAATCAGTAGCTTATGTTAAATGCATGTGTGGGAAGAAACCACACACTTCACATACAGATGTATCTGCAATTAAAAAAATAAGTGGGAATGCATGGAGGAGCTGCCTGTTGAAGACTATTCTTTCAACTCTTCTGACAGCCAAGGAAATTCAGAAACTCTCTGCAATTTCTAGGTTGCAAAAATAAATATATAAATAAATAGAAAGGTTAATTGAAAATTGGTGTCACTTAAGTATTATTATCTTCTTAGAAAGGGTGACAGCTCCAAGAGCAAATACTGATATTTTGCATGAAATACCGTGGTTTAATATCAACATTAGCACTCTGTCTGTATTAGAGCCAAAGTATTAATTTCACAGCCTTTGGAATATCATAATTTTACATCATTAGGTGCTATTCAATGCAATAATCATCTATTTTTCAAAAGTAGAAAGGCTTTAAATAGAATGAGAGAGGAAATGAGTGTTTGCACAGGCTAGTAGATTTGTCTGAAACCATGTACACCTATTTCTGGTCTCTTGTTTCCATAAATAATAGATTGACAGCTTTGTGGTTAGCAGAGGAAATATGGCACATGTAAATGTCAGACAAATAAATTCAAACATTCCTTTTTTTTATTATTTATTTTGATGAATAGCTCAGTGTCAAGTTCTTATTGTTCTAAATAATACTCATGATTTAATTTTTCTGGTCCTTTAAATGAGAATGAGGGTATTGTGACAAAAAATTGGGGGGGAAAAATGGAAAAGGAAAAAAAGGTGAGTCTTCTCATATTTCATACCTGTAAGAGAAATTACACTTACTATATGTTTAACAAAAGGTTTCCTAAATAAGACAGGGTAATTTGATGGAAATGTTTAATTTATTTGTATTATTTGGTAGAAAAATCTGATTTCTGTTACTTACTGTATCTTATACCAACCCCAAGTGATGGCTTTAATACAGGAATGTGTTTTTCCTAACTGCTCCGTGTGGTGAGATAAGGACACTGAGCTTGACTGTTGCTCACAGAAGAACAGAGCCTTTTTATAAAGGCATTCTATGATGAAGGAAAGCGTGATAACATCATCTTGTCATCAGGCATTAGCAATCTTTGGCAAGTAGTTTTCTCTTTTTGATCTGCTATCCTCAACTGTTTTCTGGTGGATCTGTGGACTCCAAATTGAGAGTGAATGTCTTATTGAAACCAGATATGTTTTCCTTATCTTTCCTGGATTCCTTTGAAGGGAAAATATTCTCTACACGTGATTCTGTGTGGAATATGGATTTTTGATACCCAGTGCACTCTATTTATTTCTTCATATTTGTTCATGATAATTTTTAATGATTAAAAATAATTAGCTTTCTACAGAACCACCTGGAAAGCAGTGCAATGGATATAGGGGCTGGTTAGGGAAGGAAAGAACAGGGATGGCAGCCAAGGGAGCCAGAGCTCAGGGCTGGGCTTCTGCAGGGAGACCAGCACAGTGGAGAGGTATAATGAGTAGTCAGATCTCAGAACAGAAATTAAATTTGCTGGGGACCAAGGGACTATGCAGTGCTTGGGGCACTTTGAAGAGTCACTGGATTTGCTGGAATCAGTCCTACCAGCAGAGATAACCCACAGAGGGAGAGACTGGATTGTAAACCTTCAATTGCACTGTGAGATAGTGGTTTTGGGTTGATAATGGTTAAAGATCTGTTTGGGGAGCTCACTTTAAGGAGATGATCTACACAGCTCCTGCTCAGATCTCTGTGTGACTTGGTGGTCCTTTACAAACTCAACTTTGCATGCACTAGTTGCCATTGCCAGATACATTTCACACAACACACAGGTCTGATTGTTGCACCTAGAAAGGAGACGTGAACTTATGATCCAGTTGCATTCCATCATTTTGAGTGATGTAGCATTACAGGATCAAGGGCTGCTTGGAAGAATTTGGCCTGTACAAAACAAAGGCACTGTTTCAAAGCCTGTTAGACAGTCATGAATTTTTGTAGTAGACCATGATCTTAGGAGTCTCCTTTTCTTTGGAAATATTTGCTCTGAGCGTCTCCTTAACACAGAGAACTCATGATATGTTCTATGAATGTCCACAGAGAAAAGGTCTCCTGCTTTCTTCTTTGCTTCTTCATGTACCGAAACCCAGAGTTGTGGGATAGAGTTAGGATAATCTAACTGTTAGTCTAATTGTTAATTGATAATCTAATTATCAATTGTTATGCTTGTTGTAGACCAAGAGGTTAGAAATCTCTGGCTGTGAATTCATAAAGGTGTTTAGAAAATTAAGTAAATAGCTTTTTATGTATATACAGAAATATTTTACTGAACAGAACTGACTGCATACCATCTGCTTTTAATTTTGGGGTAAAGCTCTTCATACTGGTGAGCATTCCTAAAATCAGGCCCACTGAGAGTTCACTTATAAAAGCAAATAAACCAACTTTCAGTGTACAAAATACTCTCCTTTTAAAGTTATTTGTATGTCAAAATATCTCCATGGAGCCTAAGAATGGGTCTTCTCCCTGTGTGTCAAAATGACCTCCACTGTTACTCACAACAGTTTGTGATTGTGTCACCCTTGGCATACTGGCAGATTGCTCATGTATAAAGGCACATCATATTTCCAGTCAATTTAATGTAGTGATTCTTTTACTACTGCAGACAGCATTTTCATCTGAGTTGTATCTGTTGAGAAACATCTACAGGTGCCTCTTTTTTGCTGAAACCTATCTAGCATGTTTCTATCATGCTGAAACCTATCTAGCTCTAGAGACAGATGAGTGCAACTCAAGTCAGAAACTGTAGCTTAGTGTTAAAAGTACATTTCCTAAGAACTTTCTAAAGGTTGACAGTGATGACCTAGAATGGTGTTTGTCATCCTGTTTTCTGCAGTATTGATTCATTCAGCAGCAGATACTATTTCTGCAGGAGTTGATCAGTGTAGATTAAAGACCTAAGTTGGAGAAAACTTTGAGTCTGAGGCATCTTACAATTATGTCAAGGTTGAGTTGGTGATGGTAGTAGTAGAGTGGTTTTGGCATTTTCTTTCTATTCTTTTAAACAATACCTTTATTATAAATAATGTATATAAGATATAATGTAAAAATAGTGTGTAGCCTTTGTTTCTGATACTTTATATGATTATTCTCTGAGAGCAAGGTGAATATTTGGTCTTCTTCTAGAGAGAAGAAAGCTACTTTCAGAACATGCCTTATACTTCCTATCTTCTCTCTTTTTCTTTTATTCATCGGTTGCATGTTTTTCATGATTCCCAAAGTCATGACTGATTTGAATTTTGTATTGTCTCTGTCTCTGGAGTTTAAGATACATGGGCTAAAATTTGATGTATTAACAATTTCCAAGTATGAGTAACAGCAAAAGCAAAACTGAGTAACAGTAGCTGATTAACAAAACCACTGTCCTGGAGGTAGCTGAGAACTTCAATGCATTAAAATTTGAGAGCTTTCCAAGTGAGAGTTTAAAAAACCCTAAAACTCAATTTTGGTGTACAAATTAATGTAAATTAGTACAGTATTTTAATGAGGTGATAGGAAGTTGCATTAAGAAAAAAAAAATGGTGACTCTGGATGTAACTTTATGAGGATTGTGTAGGATTTGGATATAGATATATATGAGGGTGATAGATCAAAATCTGAGCATAGGAAAAAAACATATCCAACCAACAAATAACAAAATATTGTGGAACTCACTATGAATGCTATCAGTATTTCAAAATGCCATTTAGTAGTCTTAGTAAATACTAAAAACTTACTTTGCATTTAGTGTTGAAACATGAAATGGGTGAAGAAGTGTCCATTATGGTCTCTGGAGAAGCTTCAGCAACGAGCTATGGCAAAATTCTTAAGCATTTGTGGTGGTTTTGCCATGGAAGTATGAGTAAAACTAATTAGTCCCAAGGCTTGGAAAGTTTATTCTGACCCGTAAAGCATTCTGATCAGATTAAAAAGAAATATTAAATAGATTTCAATAGTCTATTGAGGGATAAGGAGGAAAAAGGGAAAACCTTTTTCTGATCTTGTACTAAATTGAAAACCATCTTCACAAGCTAGGGGCATTATTGAGATTGTACCAAAATGTTAACAAAGCCGACTTCTCTCTACACTCTGCACTATAACCTACATATCACCAAAGTTTCACTGGAAATTTAAGGAATTTTCTGAAGGCATGGCACATACACTCTTCAGACCACACTGTGCTCATATGGACAGAAACTGGGGTTTGTTTTCCAGTATTAGGACTTTAAGAAAGTGAGCGAAACCATCCAGAGGTGCTCAGAAACCTGTACAAAGATGCTCTCAGGGGTGGTTCAAGCCTAGGCCTTTGAAAGATACTTGAGCCATAACATGAAGAAACAGGTCTAAAGCTGAGAAATGTTGAGAGCTGGACTAATTTTCACCTTCTTGGAATTTCACAGAGATGATGTTTCATTGTCATGTTTCACTGATCACCCAAACTCACAGGCTGTTGGCCAACCAAAAGACCTTGCACTATTGAGCCACAGAGTGTCAAAGATGTAGCATGAATATTGTACAAGCTGCTAGATAACTATATATTAATAAAGCAAACAAAATGCTATTATTATTATTATTACTATTATTTTTGTTGTTATTTATAGAGATTAATGTGAAAATTTGTGTCAAGTGGTGCTATTAAAGAGCAGTATAACTTGCAGAAAGATTGTGCCCTGATGGTTCATTTAACAGAAATGAGGTTTATTATATCCCCTAAAATTAATTCAGGTAAGAACAACATAAAGGCAAATAGAGCAGGGTATAATTGCTCTGTAGGAAGTGCTCTGCAGAACAAGGGCTCACACAATGCCAGCCCTTCCAAAAGCAAACTTTATTACTGCTGGTGATGGTTGTCAGGGAGCAGGATGGCAGCAGAGGCTGGTGAGGGGAGTCTTCCTTGTGCTCCTCCGGCTGGCACTGTGAGCTGCGGTGTCTCAGATCACTGCTGTCACGTAGCCGCTGTACAGGGTGCGGCTGCTGGGAGGGTGGAGCGGATGAAATCCTTCCATTTAATAAGCTTGTTTGACATCAGCAATTATCAGCTCCCTGCTGTCTGTGAAGAATTGTCCCTGTTCCAGCAGCCAGGGTGCTGTTTTCCCGCTTGCTGCAGTGTAAAGATTAGATTGCTGTCTCTAGCGCTGAGATGCTGCAGGCTGAATGGTAAGTGTGGCAGGCTGAAAGGGTGATTCCTAAAGTGCTCCCGAGAGCCTCGTCGATTTATTTATTTATTTTCCCTCTCACTGCTCACCCGCAGGAGTCTTATAGCTGGTGCAGCATCAGCAATCACTCCAGGTCAGGCCGCATTAGCCCGAGTGCTAACCTCCTAACAGATTCAGATTGATGAATCCAATTATGGGGCTTTACAGCCTGTTTAGCTTTGTTGTTGCTGTTATTATTGTTATTTATTCCTGTCTGTGTTTAGCTGCTCTGCAACACATTTCAGGGTGATTAAGGAGGTTCCTTTTGATAACGTTTAGGCTCAACAATATAAATACAGGGATGCAGTATAAATTTTTCCTTTTGTACTTCCCCCATCTGATGGCTGTTGGTGTGAGCCTGTGGGTCTTGCAGGTCTCAGTATCCTTACTTCTTCACAGCTTTGACTGCATTATATAACGTCTTTATTTTTTTTTCCCCAAATCTTTCTGACACAAAATGATAAAGAAAACATTTGTTTTATCTACTTGTTAACCAGATAAGGCATTATAAAAGAGGTCTTCTCATAGACAAGATAAGAATCTCTACTTACTCTTTTAAAATGCTGCAGTTTCTTTCTTCTGTCCAAACTTATAATTCAATGGCTTAGGGCTGACTCATGATTTCCATATGCTTGTGACTGGCGAGAGAGACTATGTCTATACAAAGGGCAGGGAAGGAGATAATCAGATTTGTGATGCATGCAGAAAAAGTCTGTAGCATTTAAGATCTTTACCAAAATACTCCATGAGTCCAAGCAAGTTACAGTAAGCAAATTGTCTTTGAAAAAATTATAGGATATCTAATTGAATTTTCTACCATTACTTCCATCAATCTTGTAGTGTGTTCTGGGCTTGATAACAATTAAAGCTGGTGATTAATTGTCAGACATCAAGCAGCTGAGAGAATATATAGAGAGGCATATTACAGAAAATATTGCGAAGTATTTCTTGTTGCAGCTCTGAATGTTACCATATTGTTGAATATTGTGTGAACTATTAACATTCAAGTCAGAGAACATCTTAAATCAGTCAGGAAAACCATATTAAGGGAATTTAAGTAATGATGGCCTACTATTAGGGGAAAAACAGCTTTTTTTTCCAATTTTTCATACATTTATACGGTATAAACCATATATATCTATGGTTCCTCCTCTTGGTTCCCCTTTACAATATAAGTGTTTCTAAATAACCACTCTGGTGTTTTATAACTACCTGAGATCCATTCCTTATGCTATCATCTGCCTCTCGATTAAAAATACTCTATGCCTACATAACGGAATCTATGTGTTTACTCAGTCCCAGCTTTATATGAACTAATTCAGTAAAAACTAGGACTGGGCTTAAGTTTCACTCTGAAATTAAAAACAGGGGTTTGAAATTGAAAGGCTGGACTTTTGCATTTTTGTTGTCCTTTTCAGGTTTTGAATAAGAAAATAAAAATTCCAAAGAACAAATTGGCTAAACCTTTTCCACATTTCCTTTGATATTCATACATGACCCTTGAATTATGAAGCATCTGATGAGAGGTTATTTTATGCTGGGATCCCTGGTAGAATAATGTAGTTTGGAGATGTCAGACCACTATGCTGACTAACACAAGAGACAAGATTTAGTAGCACAGACGATCACGATCACGTATTAATGTGCCTAAGCAACTCTGGGATTGAAGGTGATTCACCTATTGCAATCCTGGAGAGCTGGCAGCTAGGACATAACCATCTGCTTCTTTTTGCACAGAGATACGCAGAAGATTAGAGGATTTCTTGGACAATGTTTTTCTTTAGTCTTGTGGAATTAATCACCTAGTGAGTAAAACACTTGATGGATAAAAAGGCAATGTAGGAAAGGCAAAATACCACATATCATTTTCTCTTTAATGGGGTGTAGGGCTCATAGAAGAATTGGACGAATTTTTAGCTGTTTTGATAAATGAAACATGGAAATGGAGTAAAAGATGGTTTGGAGCGTTTCATTATAAAGCAGAGAAAATATGATAAGACTAATTTTAAACCTAGGTGTCCCTAGTTCTCTATGGTAATGGGAACATGACAGTATAGTTCACATAGGTGTTTGATCATTCTCAGCATCTGTAGATTCAAGATCTTCAAGCAAAATTAACATCACTATTCTAGTTCTTCATCTTCATGTGATAGATTTTTTTACAGAAAAGTCCTTTCTCTTTGATGTGATTGTAATTCAGGTTCTTGCAAGGTTGAAAAGGTTGTCTCCATAATTTCACCCTTTGGATTCTTTTGGGGTTTTGTATTTATTTAGCTGTACTTTCAAATTAGTGGTTTTCAGCAATAGCTCTTCAAAGCAGAATGGAAGCAAACTTCTCACAGTTCCCTGGTTTTTATAAATGACAATCAGCTTGCACCAATTATTTGAAAGCGTTCCTCTTTTCAGAGCTGGAATAGTTGAACCTGTGAGTACCGTGGCAATCAGCACCAATAATAAGCAATCACTCTAACATGCCAATCTTACACTGCAAGTCAGTTGTAGGCCAAGTTTAGCTAAGGCTTTTCTGATACAGTAAGTCCAGAAGAGTTCATTTTCACACGCAATCTTGTGTTTCATTTACAATCAGTTCCCAGACGTCACGTTTGTTGGGTTTTTTTTATCTTGAGGCACAATTTCGGTGCTTCATCTCAAACATCTCAAGTAAAAATACCGTAAAAAGGAAAGAAGTTCCTTTGAGAGCAGCTGTAAGAAATGAAGAATGTGTTTGGGAATTAGAACCAGTTGTGTAAGATGGTTCTTCAACAAAGAATAAGTCATCATCTTCTTCCTAAATCCAAATTCAGCATTACTCCTTGCAAGGCATCATTTCCTTAACATATCTCTTAATTTTTAAGGCTGACATATCTTGACACAATGGCAGTTTATGATAGGATTAGGAATGATTAGTCAAGACAGTGTAACATCTGAATAAAGCTTTGACAGGGAGCCTGGACCCAGCGTGCTGACATTGCACAAGCCACCTTGTTAGATACTGTGTTATGAGATATGCTTTTTGTTACATTTCTGACAAATATTATAAACGACAAGCTAGGTATTATTTAGTGGTTCTTCATAGCAACCGCTCTTCATGGGGTTTCAGCTGAAACATGTTCAAGCTGCCAGTAGGGAACCAGGACCTATTTCTGCCTGGGGAGGATCACAGCTTCGCAGTACTGCCTTCCAGAAATATCAGGGAAATTCGTCAAGATTTTCTGTACATTCTCTCCTTTTCTCCTACATACAAACCCATGCAGCCTTCTGAGGATAGCAAGCTAAGCCAAAATGAACAGGATGATGTAATGGTCTGTGATGCTGGGGAGAGGCAGGACTGACCCTGCATCTCCTGACAGCAGTGCATGGTCTGCTTGTTACATGAGAGACCTGTAAGCCTGGCCCAGTTGCCATCAAGTCCAAACACCATGCCATAGGGTATCTGGTGACACACAGGCTCTGCCAGTTGTAGAAGATATCAAGATGGCTGCTGTCTTACAGCAGAAATGACCAGAAAGAGAGTATGATTGTTCCTGGATACATGGCACAGGGAATGCTGAATGATTGAAGATGAATTGAATGGATTGAAGATCCATTGGATTGTTGAAGATTCTAAAAATATGAAGATATCTTGATATCTACTGTTGGAAAATATCTCCTTCCAGGATTATGTAGAATTTCATCAGTGGGAAATAAAACCTGTATGCAGAAAATGAAGTCTATGTCAAAGATAAGCTAGAAAATATTATGCTTATGTGTGTAATACAAGACAATGTTTTCATGTGTTTATTTTCAAGTGTATTTTACTGCAAATTAACATGGTGGGATTTTTTTGTTGGTGTTGGGTTTTGTTTGTTGGTTTTGGTTTTGTGGTTTTTTTTCTTTTTGTAAATGGAATTATTTAAGTCATGAGGCCATGTTGTATCAAGGGTGTCAGACTAGCTTACTTATCTTAATTTCAGCTGATACCTAATTACATACTCCCCTGCTGGACTTTGCTGAGTGAAGAATTTTCTTATATGATGTTATATACAGGGAGTTGTATATATATATATATACATGTATATGTATATATATACTAATACCTAGTTCTCTGTATTAGACAGAGATTCCAGTTGCAGTAGGTCTGAGATGCTAAACCTTGGGGACATTCTGTTGTGTGTGGACATCCTCAAAATCTCTGTGCAGGATGGATTTGTCTCCTCCATATCTATGTAAAAACATGTGATGTGTGGCACTGTCCCAGCACTGTATCTTCTTAGTGAATGCTGTGCAAATGAATTTGAACAGGGTGAGTTTGCACCAACTGAAGGTAAAGTGATGTTAGGAACAAGCAAGCAGAAGTTTTTTTGCTTTCCCTAAACTCATGGACTTCATTAATGCAATGCAATGAGGCTGCAGGGCCTTCTCTTCTGAACCTCAGTTTAAGTGGGAGCATCACATGGAGATGCCCCTGGAGTTGGAGGAAAAGGCAGTTTTAATGTCTGGAATTCAGAGATGTCTGAAGGTAATGTCAGACTGGCTGCTTATCTGAGGCCAGTATTTCTCCTCCTTAATCATCATCACAGGCAGTTGAAACAGAACTGACTCCACTCTGTATTATTTTACAGGAGGGTAAGGAAGACAGATCCTCAGCTGTTATCTAAACCTCAGTGGGGTGAGAATCCTATGCACTTTTGTGACATGAACATGAGGCATCTTCATTGGGGCATGAAGATTTTAGGCACACAGGAAATGGCACCTAATATTTTACTAATATTATATATTTACTAATATATATATATTTA
>WAAG01041405.1:17914-27982 GCA_013390105.1 Tichodroma muraria
TATTTACTAATTTTTTAGTGCAACATCTTAGGATTTGCAATGTTTTCTAAAACATTGTTTTGTATTTTAAAAGTTATTATTAGAAGATGCAAATTTTATCTAGATTTAACAATAAAGCATATTTTAATCTATTATTTGATTTACCATAATAGCAGATGTTTTCCATGCTGTGGTGGCAGTGCAGATTTTATGTCCTTAACACATACCCAGGTGGAAGTAAATATTAGTACAGCTACACTGTTTTTCATATTCATCTGAGGAATCCAAAGACTAAATTTATTCTTCATTTTCCATGGAGAGAGTATTTGTAATAGTTCACAGCTAGATTAGTGGTCCAAACAGCAGCCATATGCATATGGGTTGTTTGCTGGGTTGTGGATTACTTTAGAAATGATAGATGAGAGACAACTGATTTATCCAATAGCTGATGACAAATGCAGACTGATCAACTTCTAAAATATTTATCAAATGTACCTGTGGGTAAGGTACATTCTCAAAGAACGAACTCTTTCTGTAATGATGGGATTTATGCTTCTATTTGCAGCTTGGTGTTTTGGCTCTGCTAAATTTGCTCATGGTTTCATGTTGCCACCATTCATCATATTATCTGAGCAATTTGTAGACAATAACAGGCAATTATAAATTCCTGGGAACAGGAACATTTTTGGGTTGTTTCATTACAAATGGGAGCTAACTTTAAATTCCTAAACCCTCAAGGATCCTTGAGCTGCAGACTCACAGCCACTCACTAGGTGGGCTGGTTAGAGTTTGCATCCCTGTTTGACTCCAGCAGTTTGTTTTTCCTTTGCAGGTAGGGGTTAAATATCGGTAAAGTGGAATTCTTTAGATGCTATTTGATGTATTTTTGAAAAATATTCCAGTATAAAGATTCTGAGCAAGCTTGCTGATAGTAAGACTAAGTTTGTCTAACTTCTCTGGAAGCTCTGCTTGTGAATAGCTGCAAAGTTTCATCTTGACCTCTCAATATTTTCATTTTAGTTTCAGCGTGAAACCTGGCAAGCCCAATTGATTTTGTGTTGCAGTTGCACTAGTTTAAGAGTGCACCAAAAAGACCCCATAACTGAACTTTACAAGAATATTTTCCTGCAGCAACACACAGGATCATAGAATGACCAAGTTTGGAAGAGACCTTCAAGATTTCTTAGTACGACCATCAACCCAGCACCACCATAATCACCCCTAAACCATATCCCCAAGTGCCACATCCAGAGATGTGTGAACACTTCCAGAGATGCTGAGTACACCACCTCCCTGGAAAATTCTTTCCCAATATCTAATTTGCACCTCCCCTTGTGCAACTTAAGGCCATTTCCTTAATGAGATGTGGACCAGACCAACCCCCTCCTGGCTAAAACATCCTTTCAGGTGATTGTAAAGAGCAATGAGTTTCCCCTAAAATTTCTTCTCTCCATACTAAACAACCCCAGCTCCCTCAGCCACTCTCAAGTCTTGTGCTCCAGACCCTTCACCAACTCTGCTGCCCTTCTCTGGACACTCTCCAGCACCTTAATACTGTTTTTGAAGTGAGTGGCCCAGAAATGGGCACAGGATTCAAGATGTGGCCTCACCAGCACCAAGTACAGAGGGACAAGAGCTGCCCTGGTCCTGCTGGTCCACACTGTTCATACAGGCCAGGTTGCCGTTGGCCTTCTTGACCACCTGCCTCATGTTCCTGTGTCTGTTGACCAGTACCCCCAAGCCCATTTCTGCTGGGAGGCTGTCACACCCCAGTCATTTAAAGGGCTAAACCAAGGTTCTCTTGCTCCAGGTAGATGCAAAGGTGGAATACCAACCAGATGTCCTCAAGAAGTAAAAATTCACACAAAAGTTTTCTGGCAAACGATGGAAAATCAAGGAACCTTGGCAAATGATTCAGTATAACATAACACTTATCACAGCATAGGCTTAGCCCACTGATCATAGAAAACATTTAAACCCATTTGATATTACGTGCTGTAAAAGGAGAAATAGAAGAAGAAAGGAAGAAAAACAGAAGGACAGGAAAGATATAGAAAATCAGACATATAGCTAACAACTCCTGGGTTTCAGTGATGTAAAACTCCAGTATGAAGGTAGAGTTAAAGGGACAATGTGCTTGCCTTGTGGTCAGGCTTCTTAAACCCTTGGCCCATTCTGAGCCTTCCTCCCAGGTGGGACTTCAGTTGCTTGGCCATGTGGGGGCTGGGTTAGGTGACACTGGGGGCTGCCTCTATTGTGCCATGACTGACAGACACTGTGGGACTGGGAGGTATGGGGAGCAGGGCACTACCTCACCAGAGCAAGGTCTGACCCACTCCCTACCACACATTCCAAACAGCCCAAGATGTCTCAAACCAGATTACTCTTGTCTAGTCTCCGACAGAAGCTCTCCAGCCTCTCTTCCCCCACCCTGTAGCACTGCATAGGGTCGTTGTGACACAAGGGCAGGACCCAGCTCTTTGCATTGTTGAACCTCATGCAGTTGTCCTCAGCCCATTGGTCCAGTCTGTCTAGATCCCACTGTAGGACCTTCCTACCCTCCAGGAGATCAACACTCTCACTCAGCTTGGTGTTGTCTGTGAATTTACTGAGGATGCCCTTGATCACCTCATCCAAATCAATGATACAAATATTAAACAGGGCTGGCCCCAACACCAAACCCTGGGGAACACCACCCAGGACCAGCCACCAGCTAGGTGAAGCTCCATTCACCACCACTCCCTGGGTTCAGCCATCCAGCCAGGTTTTTGCATAGTGAGAATGCATCCATCCCAGCCATGAACAGCCAGTTGCTCCAGAAGAATGCTGTGGGAGACAGTGTCAAAGGCTTTACTGAAGTCTAGACAGACAACATTCACAGCTTTTCCCTCATCCACTAACTGGGTCACTTTGTCCTGGAAGGAAGGAGACCAGGTTGGTCAAGCAGGACCTGCCTTTTATAAACCTATGTTGTCTGGGCTTGATCCTCTGGTTGTCCTGCATGTGCCGTGTGATGACACTCAGGATGCTCCATGACCTTCCCCATTACTGAAGTGAGGATGACAGACCTGTAGTTACTGGGATCATCCTTCCAACCCTTCCTGTATGCAGGCATCACATCTAATTTCTAGTCACCTGGGAGTTCTCTGGTTAACTGGGACTGCTGGTAAATGATTGAAAGTGGCTTGGCAAGCTCTTTTGCCAGCTCCCTCATTCCTCTCAGGTGCATCACCTCTGGGCCTACAGATTTGTAGGTGTCTATTTGGCAGAGAAGGCCACTAACCATTTCCTCTGGGTTATGCTGAATGATGAGATATACATAAGTAACTAAGACACTATTAAAAACCAAAATTGTTTTCAAATGTTTGTGTTCAAACTGGGAGTCAAAAAGGAAATAAGTATCAAATGGCAAGACATTTTTTGCCAGCACAGTTCTGGAGTAGAAAATAATGAAAATCAACCAACCAAACCAACTAACAAGCAATGCCTCTGTATTGAGTAAGGCTAAGGTTGCCATCAAAAGAAGAGCTATTCAGAAATCAGGAAGGAAAGATCTACCTGGAAGAGCTGTGTTGTGAAGGAAATGTTTGTTAGCAGAACTTTCAGAACAAGTTCATACTTGTGTGTGCTTTTAACGTAGAATATAGAACAGAAATCAGCAGCACCAAAAAGCTAGTAATGCTTTCTTACCCATATTGTAGTCGTGTTAAGAGACTGAGTCAGAGGTTGTTGCAAACCTGAAATTTAAGGATACTTTCAGAGAATTTTGGCTGGCTAGAAATGGTCTTAAAATTAGATAAAAGACAGTCTTCTACAGAATGTTTTTGGCTGCAGGAGAAAATTTTGAATGCTTTGTAAGCATATTAAGTCAAACACAAATGAAGAGAAGGTATTGGATCTCTTTGCTTTTTCAGTGCACCCAGGGGTTACCTGCACAGTGTCTCAGGTATAACTGTGTATTATGTAAACTGTCTCTTTTAAAAGTATGTCAGCAAGTATTGAATTAATTCCCTTTGATCACCAAATCAGCTCAGTTTTACCTAGCTAAGGAAGGATGTCTGCTTCCTTGACAAAGACATTTCTCGTTTGCATAAGGCTTTTAGCCTCCTAATCTTTAGGGACTCTAGGGAGTCAAAGCAGTGTTCTGCATCAATAACCCTTCACATCAAATATCTGTCAAGAGAAGTACCTGAGGTGTTTGTTCCTGCTGCAAATATTCTTTAGTTTTTCTGTCCTTGCCTTGACTCTCAGGGTTCTTCTGTTGGCCTTCTGCTCTTCTTTGCCCAGATATAGCTGTTGAGATTGACATTTCCAAAATTATGATTCTGCAATAGGGCTTTCATGGGTCCGTGTGAAGATGGTGCATGATTTCACGTTGTCCTCTGATAACAGGATGAGCTTCAGTGGATGTGTGATAGAGCCAGTGATGAGTGATGTCCCTTAGGGGTCTCACTAGGGCTGGTACTGTTTTTGTAGTTGACATGCACCGTGGGATTGAGTGCACCCTCAGCAAGTTCACTGATGACACCAAGCTGCGTGGTGCAGCCGACACTCTGGAGGGAAGGGATGCCGTCCAGAGGGACCTGGGCAGGCTTGAGAGGTGGCCCCATGCAAGCCTCATGATGTTCAATGAAGTGAACCGCTAGGTCCTACACCTGGGTTGCAGCAATCCCAGGTACACCTAAGGGCTGAGTGGAGAAGTGATTGAGAGCGGCCCTGCAGCGAAAGGACTCGGTTGATGAAAATCTCATCATGAGCCGGCAGTGTGTGCTCTCAGCCCAGAAAGCAAACAAATCCTGGGCTACATGAAAAGGAATGTGGACAGCAGGGTGAGGAAGGCGATTTTTTCCTCTCTACTCTGCTCTTGTGAGACCCCACCTGGAGCACTGTGTACAGTTCAGGTGCCCCCAACATGAGAAGGACATGAACTGCTGGAGCAAGTCCAGAGGAGGGCCACGAAGTTGATAAGGGGAGTGGAGCACCTTTATTACGAAGACAGGCTGAGAAATTTGTGTCTGTTCAGCCTGGAGAAGAGGGGCTTATGTGGAGACCCCATAGCTACCTTCCAGTATCTGAAGGAGTCCTACAGGGAAGCCAGAGGGGGATCCTTCATCAAGAGCTAAAGTGATGGGACAGGGAGTAATGGGTACAAACTGAAAGAAGGGAAATTTAGGTTAGGTATTAAGAAGAAATTCTTTACTGTGGGGATGGTGAGATACTGGAGCAGGTTGTCCAGGGATGTTGTGGATGCCCCAAACCTGGTAGTGTTTCCAGGCCATGTTGTATAAGGCCTTGAACAACCTGATCTAGTGAGAGGTGTCCCTGCCTATCATGGTGGGTTGGGATAAGATAATTTTTAAGGTCCCTTCCAACCTTAACATTCTGTGCTTCTATTAATGAAAGAGCTGTATTCCTACATGAGGTTTTTCAAGAGACAAACTGTATACCTAGCAGGGCAAAGCAGAGGCGCGACTGTGACCCACCACCTGTACTTGAGGAACGTGGTAGTAAACAGCGGCTGCTCAAAGAGCAGGAAGCTCAGGTGCAGAGTTGAAGGATTGCTAGAGGGCCAAGAAAATCTATAATGATTCTGAAGCTCCTTCTACTGCTCTTGGACATACCTGGGTGACTTCTGGGGCAGGGGACAGCAGAGGAAATAAAAGGGGTCAGCCGCCAAAGCACTTTGGGAGGCATTACACAGCATATGCAAAGCCCATATGTCTGAAGGAGTTTCTGAAGGCCGCCTGCAGTTCTAGAAAGAAGCCAGATGCTTTCCTGTGCCTGTACAAAAGCAACCATGGTATATCTTAATTTCTTAAGATAGTTACATTCTACTCAGCTTTCATTTTAAGAGAAATTGGCTCCACAGTTTTATTATGTTCTGTTCATATGACAGCTTATGTGAATGAGGCCTTCTTCCCATTTCCCTGCCATGATGCTACCCCTTTTCTCTTTATCTCTCTTTCTGTCTTGAAAGAGCATTGTTTTTTAATTCTCTGCCTTTAAAAACTGGCTTTGTTCTATTTTTTGTCAACAGGGTCTAAAAAATAAATGCTATTACTAACACAGAAAATGCAGATAATTTTTAGCTATAACAACAACACCTAGGCATTCATATCCATTAAACGCTAAAATATAAAATAAATAAAAAATGTTTTAATGCAATCCAGTGTAAAATTAAATTTGTTCATTTTGCATAGAACACTTTTGATGTTAATTAAATGTATGATTTACGTTTACAATGTTCATGTAATGTGAATGCTATTCACATTCATGAAAAGATACTGGGTTGGATCCACTATATCATTAGCAAAATTCCTAGTTAATTGAGAACATCCAAGATTTCACTTATCACTCATCACAAATAATCAAAAAAGGAAATATATCCAAAGTGAGGAAAACAGGATAAAAATACATACATAATTTCTTTTGAATTGTAATCAAATTTAAGGATTTAGTTGTGAGTGGTTGAATTGGAATATCCATGAAGGAAGCACTTTTGCTTTGTCTCTTTTAATGGGTGTTGATACTTGTCAACTAAAATTCCAATGTGGGGAAATTGTAGTCACAAAGGAAGCTTATTCAAATAGATAATCTACAATGGGATATTTCTCAATAGTATAGACAAATAGTATAATGGCAGATGTACAGGAAAGTTACTAGAATGATAGAATGAAAACAGTCAAAGGATTTATATACATTCCATGGGTAAGAGAAGAAACTAGAATATCCTTTAACTGGGTGTACTTTTTATATGTTCCAGTGATGAGAATACCTTCATTTAAGAGTCAGATGACCTACAATGGTTTACATCTTTAATTTATTACCTACACATTCCTCAATGCCTTGTTACTTACTTTCTTATAAATTATTAGACAATCAACGCTAATGAAGTTAACTAAATTGATTATGTGTAGAAAGATTTAATTTTGTTTGATGAAAAATTATTTACAAGCAAAATAGTGATGAACAGGTTGGCTGGGAGCTTCATGGGCTTAGTCATAGTCCTTAGTTCCTAAAACAGTTGAAGATCACACTTTGTGGAAAAAAGATGAGTTGTTCTACTTCTGTGTCTAAGCCTGCAATATCATCTGGGGTTTAGATGCTATTTCTTCCACTTTTTTTTGGCCTGGAACTGATTTCCAGTGATTTGAATTAATGTGGAAACTTTAATTTTACTTGAGGTGGTTTTTTATTTTTTATTAAACAAACAAAGGAAAAGCATTTTGTCTTTCTTTAGAGCCTGGTGCAAATATCTTGTGTATTTACAGTCAGTATAGCTTTCTTGCTAAACATCAAAGTATTCTTTTTCATTTGAAAAAAAGACATTTGAGGGGGAAAGTAGTTTCTTTAAGTTTGTGTTTCTTCTTAAACTACAGTGTAGGTGCCATCTGATTTATCTGTTCAAGAAACCAGTTCATGTCATTTTACACTTGTTCTAGTCCATCTGTACACTATCCTGAGATGACCATTTCAGCTGAAAAAGGATATGAAAGATTTCTGAATCAGACTTAGGGGAGAGGGCAAGGCACATCTAGAGAATGTCTTCAGTGGCAAAACATGCATTCATTCACTATCATAAACATACACATCTATTTACTGTTGCATTAAGGAGATACCTAAAAGTTACATACACGCACACACACACACAAAAGGCAGTTCTATCATATTTATATTGCATACTTTCATGAAACAAATAATTTGTATGTGCTTATTCTTTTTATTCTTTCCAGGGCTGTGGCCTTGAGTCTTTGTCATACATCAGCCTTCCTCCATTCAAATTTTCCACAAATAAGGTGTTACAACCTGGCCCTGTAGATGAGAGTACCTCAGGTTCCTGTTAATAGATCCTTTGGGGCAGATAAGAGTGAATGATCAGCGTTTATATGTATATTCACTCTCGGATTTCTGAGTAGCCGCTGGCTCTTTTTGTGGTCCTTTAAGGGCAGCAGCCAAATTGGACAAACTGACTTTTCTTTGCCATATTTAATTTTACATTCTCTTGTCAGAATTGTAATTTCTTCCACTTCTGCTTGTGGGTCATGCCAATTGTTATGAGGGAAGGCCATAATGTGAGGAGAAAAATTATCATTACAATTTCCTCATGAGGGGAGAGCCCCCATTGACTCTCCCTCAGCAGTAATACCCTTCAGTCACCCACTGAGGGTCAGTGTCTTTCTCCCCAGTACCCTCTCTGAGGGCTGGCTTGACTTCTCCCAGAGAAAATCTTGCAGCAAATCCAGGTCACGCCAGAAAACCCAACAACAGTGTTGGACCATCCCAATCACTCCTCCATATCCAAGGGATCCTGTAATGCCCCGGCCTATTTGATGGGTTTAGGGGAAGATAGTTTGATTTACTCTGGGCAGGGCATGGGAGAAACAACAATTCTCAGGAGGTTCAATAACAAACTGGTCATTAACCCAGAGAGAGTTAATGTTTTTCTCCCCATTTACCTTCTCCAACAATCACCATGACTTTCTCATGGAAAAAATCTTACAACAGGTCTGGGCTACAACACGAAAACTTTAAACAAGTCTGATGTGTCCAGGTCGTAATGAAAAGAGAGAAATTATAGCAGTGGGGAGCAGTCGAGATCAAACGTATCCTGGGTTGCCATGATCTTTGGCCAGAGATTCCAGCTTTGACTGGAAATCAGTCCTCCTTTGTCGAGAGCTCTGGCAGTTATCCCTGTAGAAAAACCTGCTCAGCACTTTACAGATTAATCCTCCAATTTAATGTTACAACCCACCCCTGAAGGCAAAGGTAACTGAGGTTCTTGTTAGTAGATCTCTTGGGATGGATTAGAGCATTGGCACGAAATGACCGGTGTTTATAAATATATATATAGGGCACGTTTATTTTCAGCACTGGCTTACCTTGTCAACAATCCACTTGTGTTGCAAAGCACCATGAAGTTTGATATCTTGTGATGCTGGGTGAGGTACAGGCACATAAAGAAATAACAGTCTTGCATTTTAATTAGCAGAAGCTGTGAGTGGTGAGGATGACAAGAAAAGGATGACAGAGCAACACATGCTCGCAAAATATTGTGAGCAACTGAGTGGTTCTAAATCATTTCAGGGGCTGTGAGAAGTTCTGCAGTTGACTGCTGTTTGATTGATGCTAGTGAGCATTACAGCAAAACAACCTGAAGAAACAATCCTGGAACAAATTGAAGAACGAGCTAGTAGATAGAGGACAATTATCCTCGATGTGTGAAGTAATATTTTGTTATGCTAATGTTTCCTTGAAAAATAGTGGCACTAAATAAGCTAATGGTTGAAAAATAATGACAGATAGCAATGAATACTCAGATTAAGTACCCACAGAATTTAAGCAGCCCATGGCAGATTTGTGTGTCAAGTATTCAGATCTCCCATGTGATCTGGCAGGAGAGACCCTAAGGAAACACTTATTGCCCATGGCAAGGTAGTTGATGAGTGTCAACTGATCTGGAAAAATCTCTTCTTAGTTAAGCAAATTAGAGACAAATCCTGCTCAAGTACCTCCTTTCAGTCTGAGGAATTCACAGTGCAGGCAATAACAGATGTTCTTGATCTGTTGATTTGACAGTCAATATCACAAAACTACAGAGATCACTTCTATACCAATCCATCTGTTGAGATAAGAATTTGTGCTTCCAGTTGTGCTCTGCCACTGCCATAAGTGACTTCAGGAAATTCCAAAACACATTTTGAGCCAAATTAAAACCAGAGGATCAGACCTCCCTGGAAGACTGAAAACAAGAAAAATATCCTCTGCTTAACTTTCTTGTGTAATTCAAAGATTTCTTACCTGCCACCAGGGACAGTACACATCAATAGGTAATTTTTGTCTTTAAGAATGTTGTGATTCTTGTATCTAGTCCCAGAAACAAGAAGGGGACTGAGAAATATTTGAGAATATATATAAATATATGAGAAATATTTGAAATAGGGACCTCTGTCCTAAGAAATCTACTGAATAAACAGGACTGAATGAAGCAGCAGAAGTTACCTTTAGAATGCTGCCAGTGCCTGGGGATGGTGTCTGGATCCTCACTTTTGGGATGAACACAGGCTCCCTGGTTTGTCTATTGAGAGCTTT
>WAAG01041409.1:9228-33445 GCA_013390105.1 Tichodroma muraria
TTCTGTACGCATCAGAGAGTGCACACATGCATACATAGATGCACATATATGTGTGTATATATGCATGTGTAAGTACACGTGTGTATAGACACTTGTGTGCAGGGTCTGAAAAAGGGAACAGTGTAACTGTCCTCCATACAAAGCTGCATCCAAATACCTCAGACAATAGGAACAACTTGTATGAGCAAGCATTAGTTACATGTTTTCTAATTGCGGGCTTGGGCATTTAATACAGCCTTTAGTGTAATGCTTCTAAACACCCATATGTTTACTAACTGCACCCTGCTGGGATTCACATTAACACTTAGTAAATAGACTATTCAGAAAATGGCATGGCAAGAGTTACACCTCCAAGTAATATTCCATAGAGCTGCGTATAAATTGTAACCACATTTTCATAAGTGATAAAATGTTTTATCCTCTCCTGAAAAATAGATGCCATAAAAGCCAAATGCAGTTCACAATAACAAAGAAAAGGAAGGATATTGCTTGTCAGGATTCAAAAGGTTTTGATTTCACTTTGTCGAGTTGGACACTTGTATGGGAAATGGCCACCTAAATACCTTTGTGGGTCTGGCAAGAAGCTCTCAGCCACAAAGTAAGGACAAGGAAATGGAAGAAAATTCAAAGTTGCTAATGTGTGGTTCTACTTGAAGGACTAGTTAAGTCAAACTGGCACCACTAAGAAGTTGGTGAGATTCCTGAGCTTATTACATCTGCCTTGCTGGCTTAAATGATGAAAAACCCTTCTTTTGAGGCCAGTTTTAACTATACCAGCATGAAAAGGATGTTCCAGGTTCCAGCCCATTTCACTCCTGTGGCCCCTTTCACTTGCACGGCCATGACAGAGGGTTTTGCTCCTTCAGCAAAGCCTTTATCCCTGTTAATGCAAACTAGGGAAAGAAAGAGAGAATGTTAAGGGGAAAAAAGAAAAAAGACTGGGTTTTTCAAATACAAGGTTTTGAAAAAGAGTATCTTCTGCTGAGCAAACCACTTTAAAAGAACAGCAGTGATGTAACTAAGAAAATATGGAAAGGGAAAAGTTACGAAAACTCAAATGTTCCTTCTTTTCCACTCTTGCATATTTCAAAGGGTTAAAAACCTCAAGTCATATAAGCAAAATACCCCAAAGCATGGCTTTGATTAAAAAGGAATTTTTAAAAAAAAAGAAGAAATGGAAGGTTTGTGCATACATCACCACCGTCAGTTGCTGCTGTATTAAAGCGAGGGCTGAGAATGATTTTTTAGTTCAATTTTCTCAGTTAGCAAGAATCTGGCCAGTTTGAGACAAATCTGAGCAAAGAAAAAGTATGTGGAACAGGCTCTTCACATGGTGGGAAAGCTGGTCCATGATACCTGTTCCTCCCAACACAACAGGGACTTTCTGGACTCCAAGCATCCCTGTTACTATATGTTATTACTGTTGCATCCTTTTTTCCCAGTAATATGTATGAATTAAATCCAGGGATGCTGTTTACAGAATCTTTTATAAAAACAGTATGACGTACTAGAAGAAAAGAAGGGAAGGGTAGAGAAGGAAAACAAACATCTTTCAAGATATTTTCCTGAAAAAAAACAGAAAATTATTGCTTTTTTGTCTAGAAAAGAAACATCCCTTTAGTCAGAATTATAATAGGCGTATTTGGAAAGAGTATGAACACTTAGGTTATTGGTACGTGCTTAGAAGGACAATTTATGAATAATTAGTCTGTCATCTCTCTGGTTCAAAGTTTCTTCCAGCCTCTAAAATCCCTGCCACTGCCCAATCTGCTGGTCTGAAAATGTGGGCCAAACTCTTTTTTTTGGATGAAGCAGCTCACGTTTTTTTGGCAAAAGCTTGCATTAGAAAATGAAAACCACACTAGAAGTTAGTAGTTCCTAAAGTTTCTTTACCTCTTATTTAAACTCTTTCCACAACTGCTCCTAGGAACAGTCATACTTCTGTTGACAAATTGCAGTAAGGTGGAGCAGAAGTGCCTGCTCCAGAACCAACTCACAAGTCATGGACAGCCTCTGCAAGCTTTGGATCATGGTCCTTGAGTCTGAGCTCAGGGCAATTCTTTCATCATTCCTCCATAACAGCTAGAGACCATACAGCAGGTACAAGAACAGCCTCACCTTCCTGACAACCCTCTCCTTTGGCCAAAGGCGTGATTCCAGGTTCACAGCTGGTCACACTTCAAATCATGGTGCCCCTCAAAGCTGGCAAAACAAGGAATGAACATATTGCCACGAGATGCCTTTATGTATCATTTCTGCAGCATCTCTGCTGGAGCAAGTTAATGCAGCTGGGTCTTTGGGGACTCAGAAAGGAAACTTGCATCTTGGAGCTGCACTAGTGGGTAACAATTCTCAGGCCAACCCTGCCTTTACACTGTGGGTGATCGCCAATCACTTCCAGGTGCTGCTCATCACGTACAGCATGTCCCAAATTTCTCAAGTCTGAGTTGATGCCATTCTCAGACTTTCCACCATTTGAACAAAGCTGGAAGTTAGCTGTGCTACAGAGAGCTGTGCTTACACATGGGAACATTCATTTTGTCACCAGCCTCACTATGATTTGGCATCTGACCTACCCTCCTATTTATGATTCTTCCCGTCTTTCATTCTGATTTTATACCACCATCCCCCTGGGAGCCTTTTGCAAAGTATTTTATAGGCAGACGAGTTCTGGAGTGTGGTGCCAACATGCAAGATAGCATCAGGCATCATGCCATTGCAGCCTGGTTTTGGAAAACAGTGATGTGCAGCTCTGTGTATTCAGCAGTAGCTACTTCACTTCCAGCTCTGCGAAGGTAACTTCTGCTGCTCAGCCAAAGTGGGAGCCTTTTCCCTACAGTCAATAGAGATGGATGCTTTTGAAGGCTCCCAGGAAGAAAGTCATGATGCCAAAATGGGTCTCCTTTCTGCCTACATTGACAGTGCTGGCAACTCTGACACATCAGGGCTTCTTTATAAGGGCTTTTGGGTTAAGTGTTAGGAAGGAGCAGGAAGTTTTGCTCCTCAGGGCAGTCTCTAGCCAGTGTGGCTGGGATGGCTTTGGTTTCCTTAAAAACTAGGATGGTAGGAGGCAGAGTGCAGAATTTCCAGCCCTGTTTGATCGTCCTCAACAGTGGTTAAGTGGTTACACCTTTAGTCTTTTTGATGTTTGTAACTAAAAAACAAACACAGCCTTGAGCACTGGCATGGGATCGTCCAGCCTGCATGGCTGCTGGCAGGCTCTCCTCCAGGCTGGGGCTGATGTCAACCCACCTTCTTCCAGGATGTGCCAAGCCCTGCTCAAAGGACTCTCACAGTGCCAGGGACTACTTCCACAGTCCTGCCATCTTTTGGGGGATACAAGACTACCTGTGTGGATGTGAAATGTGTCAGCCACATATCTTAAAGCAAAGAAAAGGCTCTGGTCCAGGTGCTGGTACAACCTATGGGTGCCTAGCAGCAGGTGAAGGACGGTCCCTCTCAAAAATGTACTGACTACAGTTTAGTAGTGAGAGGACTATGTCTTCCCCGGGAACGTGGCAGTTCAACTCATGGTCCTTTCATCCAGGCTCAGCAATTTGTTAAAATGCCTTTTGACTAATCTCCAGTACTGACTGTGCAAATTTGACAATTTGACAAGGATTATATCAAGCAGAAAAAAAAATGAAGGGGATGTGAGAGCACATAAAGCAGTGCAGCATTCCTTGCACTGTGACAATTTCTTAACTTGGAGAGAGATAGTGTTTGCAATTTTCACAAGGAATTAGTCTAATTTATCTGAAGATCTGCTTGTGATTTGTGGGAGATGTTTGTTAAAGCTGATATAAAAGGTAATGCTAGGATTTAATCCTCAGGGCTTTAGCAAATAACCACTATCTTTTAATAGGAAGTGGGTGGCATGTTGGTTGTCAACTCTAATTTCTCCTCTAGACTGAAAGCCTTCTCCATACTTTTTCTATTATCCTGTACTGCTAACTTTTACAAGGATACAGGATCTGCCTTGTACATGGGATAAAACCAGAAGGTAGAGACTTTAACAGAGATTCACCATGTTTCAAGAGAGTATATGGGAAAGCATCAAAGTGGGAGACAAAGTTAGCATTGAAAAGATGCTCGCAGAACACCCATTGCTCCTGTGGTTTGTGCATTATGCTCTTTTCCAAGAGATCTGGATTTGATGTATTGTCCTTTGCTTTCTGGAGCAAGGAAAACTCTGGGCCCTTTGAGAGTGGGGAGGGGTATTAAATAAGAAAAGAAAGGACCTACGGCAAAGATCAAAAAGGAAAATAACAATACACAGAAAAAACAAGAGAATTGAGAAGATTCAACCCTACAGTACCTAACAATTTTTAAAGGCATAAGTTTGTCCAATGTGTTGTTTATTCATCCAAATTATTTTAATGATGAACAGCTTTAAAATTGGAATAGAATGCTAATTCATATTTTGTGTGTGGAATAAATGATAGACAGCTGTGGGCCAGGGGGCCACTGGGAGCTTTCTGGCAACACAGACTGTACATGCAAAAGAATGTAACTCAGGGTCTCTGGTAGCAACAAGAAAATATATATTGCAAATTAAGTAATTCTTCTTACCACTTAATGAAAGCTATGTGCATGTGACATTGCTGTTGTCATGCAGTGATCAATTTGATGTGAATTTGGCCTGTACTTAACAGTGCTGGGGAAGTCTTTCTGTGCTATTCAAATACTTTTGAATATAGGATCAGCAGTGGACTATAACATTTCACCAGTCAGGTGATAGGGTGATAGGCTGGTAAATTATTTTGGAGATACCTTGAGAAGCAGGAAAAATGAAGGATGCTCATTTCACTGTGCTACTGAAATGAAATACTGGAATGGGTCCACCCATGCTTAGAGGGTCAGCCAAGGGCCGTGTGATTCATCTCAGCTTGCCCAAGAAGAGAAGATTAGTTCTTGCATCTGCTGGTTTTAGCTGGGGTAGAGTTAATTTTCTTCACAGTGGCTGGTGTGGGGCTGCGTTTTGGAATTGTGCTGAACACAGGGCTGATNGTGTATGAAGCTTTTGCTTTCTCTATTAAACTGTCTTTACCTCAACCCACAAGTTCTCTGGCTTTTATCCTTCTGATTCTCTCCTCAGTCTCACTGGTGGGAGAGTGAGTGAGTGGCTTTGTGGGGCTTGTCTGCTGGCTGGGGATGAACCACAACAATGCAGATGTTTCCACATCTCTGTGCACAAGCAAGACAGGAGGCAGAGACTTAGTTTGGTGATAGCAGGGTCTTGAAAGCAGTACATGTGCTACAGTGCCACAGAGGTGAGGGCCAGAGGATCTCTGCTATGGGCTACAGCAACTCAGTCACAGTTAGTGCTGGAGATCTAGAGAGGGTGCCTCATTTTGAACCCATCTACCCCATCCACACAAAAATGATATTGAAAACAGTACATGTTTTCCAGTAAAGTGCAAGTCCAAGTGAATCTTGCATGAGCCCAAATACTGGCACAAAACCACCACTCACCTCACCCTCAGCAGCAGAAAGTCCAGCTCCAGTTCAAATGACACAGGTGAATGTGAGTGACTGTGGGTTCAGACTGTGGTTTTGCACCACGTGTGTAAAAGGAGAATGGTTTGCAAAGGCTAGTGTGAAAGTTTGCCAGTTGACTGAGCCAGGTGGGTTGCTGGAATGAGAAAGGGGCTGAATGTGAGGAATGCAAACCAATATCTGATAAACTAAGTGATGGGCAGGAGGTAGAATTTTAACTGAAGAAACCATATTTTAAATCTTAGAATAAATCTTAATTGTAAAATTCATTCAGGAAACCCTGGCAGACACCAAAATAACCACGGGCTCCCTGGCACTTTTTGTTAGAGTTATTAAAATATCCTGGTAGTTATTTCTGGATTGAACAGTAACTGAGGACTAATGCCCAATGCCAGTCAAACCCTGATCTCCTGTACTAATGAAACCCAACTCTAAATCCGTACCCAAGAATAGGCCAGTGAAGAATGTCAGACTACATCTGAATACAGAAGATGGAGCCTGGTATTAATATCCCCATACCTATAAGTAACACCTTGATTCAGCAACAACTCCAACTGCTGCCTCAATGGCAAGTGAAAGTTTGACTCTAACCCCAAACCTACACGTCTTGAAGCCTTGTCCTATCTCCAGCTCTGTTCAGCCTGTGGAGTGATCAGTGACTCCCAGGCTCAAAATGGCTCTCAGCTACATGGTTCTTTTTGACTGCTATGCTAAAACCTGATCAATAAACCCTTGTAATCCAGGAGAAATGCCCACAAGTGGGTTTGCAGCAAGAACTAGAATTAGAAATGGGGTCTAGACCAACATGAGGATGTTTGATGGCTTTTGGAGAAGTCTCCTATCCAAGCATGGGACTAACATGATGGAGCCATGCATCTGTGTATTGAAAACAGACAGAGCTCACTGTTCTTTGCTGAAGACAACTGTATTACCTTGTATAACATGCTTGGATTTTGAGTTGAAGTGCGAAGCATGCTCTGGCTCTAATAAGGGTTACCTAGGTTTACAACCGTTATTATATGTATTTTACTTCAGGATGGATGTCAGGGTGATGTATTAAAAAATCTTGGTGACAGATGTTCATGTTTTTGAGCAACAAAATTTCAGTTAATTTGGTACTATACATGTCACTTGGGCTAGTTGCTAAGAAGTCTCAGAATGAGATTAAGAGTTTAGGATAAAGTAGCCATTCGGCTGCATGGACTTGCATTCCTGTTTTGTAAAGAGCGCTGCTTGTGCTGATTGAAGCATGCTAATTAAGTGTAAATGTTTCACACTGACTGTTAAGTTTTTGTGTGTACAGCCACTATTGGAAAAAGTTTACTGAATATTTATTATTATTGCATATTATTATTTATTATTACTGTTATNAGCAGAAAAACAACAGCATAAAAACAATTAAGGAAAAGTACGGCCAAAAGAGAGTCTGGAAAACACTGCCTCATCAGTTTTGGGAGAAGATTTTGGAGCTGCAGACCACAGGCTCCGAACATTACAAAGGCTAAGGCAACGGGGTACTTAAGGCACAGTACAGCACACATGTGAGACAAGCACTGTTTTGTAGCAGGGTGACAAGTCCTGGAAGTTTCTATCTGTCTCCCTGAGGGCTCCCAAGCCTTTACAAGAGCAGCCTGTCAATAAGGGACATAAACAGCAGTTCCCTGCAGCCGGCGGTGACGACGCTTGGGATCTGTGATGGGTCAGAAACAGTTCGTTTGCGTAGGTGGAGGCTTTTATGGATTGCGCCTGCCTAGCTAAGATGTAGGTGTTCCCAGTCCCAAAAGGCTTCTTCAGCACTTAGCCCTGAGCCTGACAGGCGTCACTGCTCCTGGCCAAAGGAGAGGCTGGATTTGGGCGTCTCAGTCAGACTGGAATCACTCAGTGAGTTACATCTAGGGATCACTGATGTTTATTTCCAGGTGTGTCAGGGAGCAAAAAATCATAATTTTTTTCCCTTTCTTTTTCTTTTCCAAGCAGGGTGTGAAATGGTATGTTCATGGCTGCTTAGCTAAAAACAACATGAGACCCAACCTTATTCTTTAGGTATTTGCTGTGAAATAGATATGATAGCAAGTCAGAATGAAATGGGAAATGACTACTTTTCCTCCTCTGAATATGATGTCAGGCACTATTCACCCACACACGCAATTACTGATTTCATGCTATTATTCCATTGTGTTAGAAGGATTCTTTGAATCTTATAACAGATCTTTACCAGTAATTTAAACTAGCTACCAGTCTCCATCCTGGTTACTGCACATCTACTGCCAAGACACTGTTTTGGTAACAGTTAATAATCATCTGTCTGGACTACCTCACCATAAACATTACAGGGTTTCATCACTCATGTTTTATTTAATTCTGCTTGTCATCAAGGTCTATTATTGGAGCCTTACAATTTTCTTCAAGAGAACTGATTTTTACTACTGTTGAAAGCTCCTCTACATACTTTTTGCACTTTATTCTCCTGAGCCGGGATCCTTTCCTTTTGGATCTCAGGTTGACATAAGATGTTTATTCAAATAAGTTCATTAGATGACTGACAACATATAGGAGTTCCTGGTGGAATATGCATGAGGTGCCAGGGGGAAAAAGAGGAAAATACAGGAGGTTAGTAAATTACTTGCGCTAAGTATAACCACCTGTCTTTGATTCTACATCCTTTGTTCCCACCCTGAAAAGGTACAAAAGCTACACCCAGCTGAAGAAGGTATAAACTGAAATCATCCTTTTCCATGCATATCATCCTCTGCTCATTGCCTTGGTTTTTGTCCTGTTGTGACCTCGTACACTTAGCCTGAAAGCACACAGCGTAAATGAAACAGATAGCTGCCTGGAATGAACAAAACGGTTAAAATGGTCAAAGATTAAAATGGCAATAATGAAGTAATAGTCCTTTCAAGCATTGCTGTTGCAGAGTCTCAGGCAGGACTCACATCAAGCGAGCACTTCAGGCCCTGTAATGAGGAATGATGGCCCCACCACTCACACGCCTTTGCTCTGCTTTTTCTCTGTCCCCTGACTCTGCTTTTCCTCTGTTGCCAGGAGGAGAGGCTGTAAGAAAAGTTTGGCAGCAAGCAGACAGCATGCAGGCTGTACTCCTGAAGGGTGCCGGAAGACAGGATGAAGGTTTCTATGCCAAGGAATGTATGTTTGTGCACAGCAAACCAGCTCCAAACTGAAGGAGTCCAGAAAAGGCAGTTGCTGAGTTGGAAAGAGCCCCCTGCATTCCGCCAGCCCCAGACATCCATGAATTTTATGTGTTTTTAGTAGAAATCCCCTTGTAGACCTGAGAATCCTCTCATCATCAAAGCTTGCTCAGAGCTACTGCTTCTTGAAAAAAAGGGTTAGACAAACCAGTATTTTTCTGATAGAACAAATAAAATTTCTCCTTGCCCTTCAGTATGCAAACCAGCAGTGAAATATGTTTGAACAAAGAAAAAGGCATTTCTTTAAAGTCAACAGTGGATGCTCCAGTGAGTATGCTTTTACATCCGGTCTCTCAGCAGCACACTGACATAGCCAGGCCTAGGCAGATGTGTTTGCACTGTGTTCAGGCACCACCTCAGTTCTCTGCAAGACACGCAGTCACATCATTACAGCCCAAAGCCTGAAAGAGCAAGTCCTGCTCAGTGTGTGTGTGTATAACCAACTCAAGCCCAGTACAGTGTTATGCCATGGCCGCTATGGGGCCAAAACTGATGGGCTTTTGGATTGCTCCAACAGCAAGTGCAGCAGAAGCACAATATTCTGTATTTGTTCATGTAGAGGTCTCCCACCCTGAGGCTCTTGAATGTGCTTTGCCAACAGAAACAAACAACTTTTCTCTTTATACCACAGTTCCTCCTGTCTGTCCTGTGATTTGTCCTTTCCCTGTTGTTTCTGACCTTTCTCAGATTCAAATCTGCAACTTTAGGCACAGTGCTTGGAGCAATCACTGATTATCATCCAGAAACTAGAAGTCTTCTCTATAGGAGAACTGATTTTCTTCTCGTTTTCCTTTTATTTATTTATTTATCTTGGATTTTTTCTCTCGAGCCACAGCCTTTAACCTTCCCTTATTCATAAGCAATCTTTATTTCAAAATAATTTCTCTGCTTTCAGTATGTGTTTATTTCTGAAATTCCTTCACATCTGTCATTTGTGATCTTATTGAGTTGATCTTGCTGCAGCACCTTTCCTCTTTTCCCTCTCTTCTGAAGGATGTGTCTTAGGACACAGCTGTGCTTTGGCCGCATATAGCGGTGAAAATCCATGTTGGTCCAGGTGTAGCCTGGACTTCAGATAATCTGAGAAAACAAGCTTGGTGAACATTGCTGCCTGTAGAAGAGAGCCTGCACTCTTCATCATTTGCCGTGGTCTTTTGAAATGATAGTTCTCTCCTCCAGAGAGGGCTACAGAAAACTCACCTATGCCAGACTGTGAGCAGGTGTATACCCACTAGGCATTCTTCTCTTTGGGCATTCCTGGGATGGGAGGCTGACGTGACATCCATGACTGCACCCCAGTCATAACATGGTAAAACGAATTCACCTCTTCCTCTTTTGCATATCCTGCCCAGCTTGCCCAGCTGAAGGAAGTCCTTTCTTCTGAATACTTGGGGGCGCCAAGGCAGATTGATGGTTTTGCTGCATATTCTCCTTTTCTCCTGATTAGAAGGAAAGATTCCCTCAGGAGGGAAGATGAGTCAAACTGCCCACAAGAACCACTACCTCTACCAGGATTTATTTCTAGTGTTTTGCTTAGGGAGCTGGAGGGCCCCAAGCAGCATTAAAAGGTGGTTAAGAGGGCAGAGAAGGAGAAGGAGAGAATTTGGGGCTCTAAAGAGCCATCTTCCTCCCTTCAGTGGCTGGACCCAGAGATTTTCAGAGAGATGTGCTTCATACCTCTGTGTGTGCTCTTGCCATGTTCCTCTCACCATGTTATCCCCTATTCCCTACCATTCACTACCCCCTGCCTTGGAAAGAGAAAGGCAGGAAGAAGCCTGGCAAAGGCAAGCACAGGCAGAACAGCTGCAGGAGCAGCTGGGTCAGATGCCAGAGTATTTTGCACAGTTTTTGCTGGCCATATTCAACCTTTCATTGCTGTTTGCTCCAACGCCCATCTTCCCCTCCTGCTCATAGCTCTTCAGCTCAGTTTCATTCCTTTGGGCCCCTGGCTCCTGCTGCCTTGCTTGTCCTCTCCTGGCTGGGCCAACCTCTCTTGTTCCATTCCCTCCTCCCTCCCCCTGCTACTTGCCCTGCCTGTTTTGGACATGAGCTCCCTGTCGCTCAGAGAGCCACACAGAGCCTGGCACACTGGGGTCCCTTTTCAGGCACTGCTGTAATAACAACTGCAGAATCACATTGTGCTTATATCTTTACTAGTTTATACAGGAATATACAGTGGTGTTTTACAAGGCTATAAAATATATATATTAAAGGAAACAAGCGCAGGAAAACAGGAGAAGTGGGGCCAGGTCAGCTGATGTAAATAAAGGCTGCATTGAATTAAATAGTGCTGCAACTATTTACAGCAGCTGTAGGACCTGACCTGTGGCCCCTTCCCAAAACAGGGACTTGCTCCAGCCTCCTGCCTCTGTTATGGCAGAAAGTGAACTGAGCTCCCCGTGCCCACCCAGTGAAGAGGGATGCTGGCTGGGAGGAGGAGGTGCACCCTTGCTCCAGTTCCCCTGGGGGTGAGACACAGCCATGTGGCAGCTGCAGGTGGTGATGCTGACAGTCAGGCTGCTGTCTTGTGTCTGGTGGTGAGGCAAGGACACGTCCTCCTCTGCCCATCGCCTGTGCCTTGCCATGGAGCAGCTGCAGTTCCTCTGGAGCTGGGCAGGATTCACAGTAGTCATCAAACGGTACCATTTCAGGTCTCTATAAACTACATGTGAGGTCAGATCAAATCCAACTTTGATATATAGGTGCTGGAAAGAAAACAGGGGAAATCATTTGGCAAAGGTCAAACTTCGTATTTTGACATTTTCTGATATGAGGAGAAGCTGAATTTAGTTCAGTTTTACCTGAAACGAGTAGAACTTTCCATTCAGCCACTAAAGTGATAAACTTGTGCTTCTGTAGGAGTTTCTGGATTACATATACAGCATGTACAGTAGAGAACATTTTATTTTTCCAGGATCTGATTCTTTTCAAAAATAAAAATTCCAACAGCAGTCTTTGAGGAGCGGTGGTATCCCACTGAGGCATCAGAATGACATGAATTTTTATCTCTGGCAAACTGCTGTATTGAATGCTTACAGAATCCATTTATACGAATAAAACAAAAGAACTAACTCTGTAGAACTAAACTAAGAAAATGGATAAAGCTATTTTTGTAACTTTTTTTTTCCAGGACTTTTCAGATGTAAGGGATATTTTCTCTGTGGCAATGCAGTTCTGTGGACAGTCAGAAAGGCCCATGGATAGGAAGTGCCAGCTTTACCCTCAACCAGACTCTCTCAGTTGCCATGAGCCATTTACAGATGTCGGTATCTTCAAAATACTGCCTTACAAAAAACACCTGCATCAAATTTTAATTTTGAAGAGTCTAGATGTCCAACAATGGGACCAGCTCGTGTTTCTTTCTAAACTGAAACAAAACACTCAGAGAACTGCAATGATACACTTTAAAATCTGTTCTGTCACATCTCCTCTGGAAAACTGTAGATTTCAATGGTTCTTCATTTCATTAAGAAAAAAAAAACAAGAAACAAGGTCAAAAACCCCCAAACCCTTCCAACCAGCTGTAAAGAAAAAGTGTAAAGCCATCTCAGCGCAGCAGTCAGCTTCCCGAGACGACCACGAAAGGGTGATGAAAGGAGGCCATGTGTGGAGCAGCTCTTCCAGCTCGCATCTCCGGTGGCTGCAGTGGGGCTCACCTTGGCCGGGGTACAGAGGGTTTGCATCCTCGGGACGCCCCCCGGCAGAGCAGCCATTCGCACCTGCGCAGCAGGGCTGTAAAGTCCTGCCAAAGCACCACGGCAGGTTTCTGCTCTGGGGACAAAACGGTACTTGAATCAGGCCTAGAAGTGTTCAGGTTTGGATTTCCAAGGATCTTTAATTCTGGTTTCCAAGACTGTAAACACGCAGTGATTAACAGTCTGGAAGCACTCACCATTTCCCCGATGGCCTGAGCCTTAATGGCAATCCTGGGGAGGGAGGGATGATGGGCTAAATCCCATCTTTTGTTGAAATCCATGAGAAATTACTTGCCAGCGTGCATTGGAAGCGAATGCTGTGCTTTGGCTCCACCGACGAGCTCTGCTCTTGGCCCTCGCAGAACTGCGCGCATCTGTGGCAGTGCAAAACTGCTTTCAAATGCTGCAAAGCACACCTTTCAAATGAGCTGAATAGGCACATCAGAGAGAGGGAAGGAAGGAAAAATGTGCTAAGATGTGATTGCTAAATAAGAAATCAGCAAGGCTCGTTTGGCACCGCGAACACTTCTCCCTGCGATTTGGCAGGGCTGCCTACATGCTGCACAGGTGCAAATGACTTCTCCAGGGACAAAGCACTGTGAAACTGGGCCTCTTTTCCAGCAAAAGACAAGTAGGGAAATAAAACCTCTGGACCAAACCCTGCTCTCATTAACACTCCTGAATTCTACTGACTGAAAGCAAAATACTTTCTTAGATCGAGCAAGAAAAAGCTAGAATCTCATTTTCTTGGTTTGACCAGAAGGTACCAGCAGGTGTAGTCTCCTCCATGCTGAAAGAGACATTAACTTTCCTGGAGCAGTGAAGGAGAGGTTTGTTCATCCTCTTGTTACCAGTGCTCTCTACATACCATCTAACTGTTCCAAATATTACTTGTGGTTTACATATTCCCTCCGTCTCCACCTTGGCTTGGATGCATGCTGCTCGCTAGGATATGTACAATGTGGTCCTGCTGCATCCCACCCCCTCCCTGGAGGTGGAGATGGGGTCAATTTTCCAATATCAGGGGTGTCACTGACATCCAGCAGTTCTGGAGCTTCCTTGACTCCTGTGTTTACGGTGCAGCAAATCCCAGGGCAGAGCTCAATCATGGGCGTTACAGCTGCATGGGGCTTTCTCAGTGGCCTCATCATACAACAGAGAATACATTACAAACAAATACCTCTATTTGCCTTTTTTTTTTGCAGGGAATACAAAAGGAAGCCATGAGGAAGCATGTACCGTATCATGTCATACCAATAGGCATTTTTTCTTAGTTATTTATTAAGAATTAAAAGGAAAATGTGATAATAGTAGCCAAATCTAAAGAACAGCAGTTTTTGCGAAGTCCTGCCACTTTTTTTTTGTTTTTTGCTGGGAAAAACTGTTAAAGCAATTTGGATAAACTGATGTTTATCTAAATGTTCAAAGTGTGCAGAGGTCTTTGATACCAGAGCAACCTCTTTGTGGCCTGGCTTTTTGACATACACCCTGCTGGCTTTTACTTTGTATGCTGCAAACACTAGACTATTATACTCAGATACAGAAGAAGTCAATAAATATGTACTTTATTTAAAATTATGTCCCCTGCCCACAAGCTGTTGATAAACATCACAGTCTTCCTGTCCTCTGTTTTTTTATGTTTTATGTTGTTTCAGGAATTTACTGTACGTTTATTGAGCTACAAATATGTTGGTTTTCTTCATTTTATGGATCAAATGTATAGAGTTGTTATGATTTGATGCAAGCTTCTGTTTTTACAGAAATATGAGGTTCTTACATAACTGCAAAAGAAAATTGTAGACGATCAAGACAAAGAAGATATGTTATACACTTTAAGCAACTTCCACTTTCATCTCAGCTGTCTTTGCTTCAGGACTTTCTATTCATTCAAGACTTTTCTCCCAATTATTCAGTTTGGAGAATAATGTCACTCTGCTTTGATGACCCATTGGGCAATGTATAATAATGCTGCACGCACCCAGAACCAGTGGGTTAAAATTGCAATACAATATGAGTATTATTCTACCAGCTTGATGAACTCATTTACAACTATGGTACAGGTGATAAAATTACAGAGCTGCAAATCCCTTTGGTCTTCTAGAGTCCTCTAGCTGATGTAATTTCTCACCAGGAATTAATATGTTATTTCTTACTAGAGAGCTGAGAAGTGCAGGGAAGGTAGATAGATATGATTATTAAATGCAGTGTGTGCAAGAGGGAAAAAGATGCTGAAGTCAAATATACACAAAAATTAATAGCTTTCCTGATCTGAGCTCATGTTTCTCATGCTCTTTGGATTACAGTAGGGTTACCCTTCTGGTGTCTGCACCCCAGGGATTCACATCTGTGTAAATGTGGTAATAGAAAAAGGCCCTCATGATGAATTCATGAATTGTTCTCATTGACACTAGTTGATACTTTTACTTGGACAAGTCTCCGTTGCAGGTGCACTGACCACACACTAATTGAAAGGATTATTTTCATAACTTTCTGTGCAGTCTGCAAGGCTTTCTGTGAAAAGCATAATTGTTTCAACCAGCTGCTTGGAGTTGTTTTTATTAATTTCTTTAAATCCAACAATGCTGGATCGGCATATTTGAGACTCTCCTCCAAACTGCATGAGAATAAATGAAATTAGTGAATGTGAATCTTGTGCAGGAGGATATTTGTTTGCAAGTACAGAATTTCTCTGAGGAGGAAAATTGCTTTTGAAATGTACTTTTTCTGCCAGCCTCTTGCTATTTTTACCCTCATCCCCACAACAAATCTTTAATGTGCAGTATGTCTGCATGGCACCTGTTGGGATTAGCTGGGACCCGAGCAGACACATTACAAGCCCACGCATCCGCACTGCCTGAAACATCTAATCCCCAGTTTACGCTGCGTGAAGCTCCAACCGTAAAGGATTCTTCAAGTAGTTTTATCCCCCTTTCTTGAGTGAAAGCCAGGTTTCTTACCATAAGACTGGCCATAATGTCTGAAAATCCTTATGAACCCTGTCCTTAATTCATATAGCAAACAAGCAGTATTAAAAAAGAGTCCATGGAACAATTACTTGGATGCCACCTTGGTACCTCCCCTCTCCTTTGCTTGGGGGAAATGCTCAAGGTGTGGAATTTACTCTGGGCAAGCTGAGTAAAACCAGGCTGAGAACAATACACAATCTCCCAGAGACAGAGAGTAAGGATGAGAAGGTCTGTGAGATCCATTCACTCCTCAGCCTCTCTTCTCACCTCAACTCAGCCCCTCAGCATCTCAGGGATGAGAGTGTTTTGTTTCCTTGCGAAAATCCTGAGGTCTCCCTGCAGCAGTAGGGCAAAATTTACACAGGAAAGGGGATTCCATCCTACCTCCTTCTTCCAAGCCTTTAATGGAGAAGTCAAGGTCTTTGCTGTAGCCTGGCTGTCTGCACACTTCCTGTCTGTCCCAGACCCTCTTCCACCTCCATTCCCACTCCTTTCCAGATGCGAGACGCAGCCAAGCCCTTCTCTTGTCTCACCCCTTCCTTCTGGCATTCCACACACCCAGCCATTGAGTGGGGCTCCAGACACCCTCTGAGCTTTCTGCTCACCCTTGACAGTGGAAAAAGTACCCTGAGCCTGTTTCTTCCCTCACATTTTGGGTCTGGCTTGCATGTGTCACATGCCATGAGACTGTGGAAATGCAGCACATGTCATGAGACCTTTGGCAGCTGAGCATCAGCTCAGAGATTGACCTAAAAACCATCAGGAAGATGACATCACTGAATCAAAATCCAGAAAAGGTGCAAAATGGTGCTTTGGTGGCTGGAATATGATGCAGGAGTTTCTGAGCAGATGGCACTCAAGATTTTGAGCTTTTTTAATGTAAAACATCCACGTAACTGTCAGCCTCCTTCACAACCTCACTAATAACACCTTTGCTCCTGTGGGAAAGTGGTTTTGTTGGGCAAACTCTGTGACTTACCTCCTACTGCTGCTATCTGGGACACAAGAAAACAATCACACGTTTAAAAACCAGGCAGGGAGCCTTGCAAAACCAAGAGGCTGTCTCATAAATTGCTATTAATATGCAAGTAAAAGTAGGACTTCCTAATTTTCTTGATTTGGACTCAAGACCCTTTGGGGTGGGATATATTTTTCACTCCTTCTCTGCACCCATATAAGATAAAAAATTTTGTTTTGGAAGAAAAGATATGCAGGAAATTAAAAAAAATACAGCAAATATTTTGGATATTTCCAGGAAAATAGCAAGCATTGGCAATACAGCTGGTCAAAAAAAATAAATGGAATTACCATTTCTGGACATATTTTTATATGTTCAAGCTTGTTTCTATTACAAATCAGAATAAAACTTAAATAGTATAAATTTTATGGTATTTCACACCAAGAAGAAAAACACTTCTCTTTTCAGACAGTGAAATCAGTGTTTTGATAACACTTTCATGTAATTAAGTAAAGTTTGTACTAGTGTAGCAGAAGAGTTAACTGGGAAAAAATAGATAATGGTCAAAGGAGACGGAGACTGTCTCCCAGAGAAGTTTCATCCAATACTTAAGCAGATGTCAGGGCAGTACCTCTAAGGTTACTTTGTCTCTTGTTTGAGAAGGGGATGAGCTTCCATGCCATTCTATGTCCCACCCGGCACATCCCCACCTTCCTCCCTGGCCTGCTCAGATGCTATTCCTTCTCCTGACCTGCACGGAAAACTCTCCCCACCCTGTGCTGCAGTTGTGCCTCCATCAGTCCTGGGCACTCAGGGGGACAAAGGACATGGTAAACAATCACTTAGGGATTTGGTGGCATTGAGTTAGGAGGGCAACATTCAATTTTGCTGCAATGCCGGTCTGAGCAAAGTGCTCCCGTGTGGACCTATAGCCCAGGATTTGATATATGCCAGTTAGGCTTATGACTGCTGCCTCTGATGCCATTCTCAAGGTACAGATGAGCCTGGCCAGGGGTCCCGGCTACTTTTCTTCGGCCCTGGTACTTCAACAGAACCAGCATTTCTTCAGACCATGAACAGTAAACCCTCCACAAAACCTTTTACCACGTTCCCACCTTCTTCCCAGTGCTAGCAGTGAATTGATCTCCGAGGAGCCCAAGTTGCAGCCTGTCTCAGAGCAGGCAAAGGTTTTCTTTGGCAAGAAACAAAAAAGCTTTCTGCACGGGGCCCTGCATGGCTCAGCATGGCCAAGGGCTGCATTGTCCTGCAGTGCACCTGAGGAGCGTCTCTTCTGTCCAAACAGGTTTGTAAATCAAATACTGCATTATTTGTGTTTGCTCACTGTAGCTTCATCATTCCTGATAACCATACTCAGCTCCATATTTTGTTCCTAAAGCTCCCACAAAAGCTATGTGCTGCATTGTGAAAATGCAGTGCATGTTATTCTACTGAATAAGGCAAAGAGAAAGCAGGATCTAGACAGTAAAAAGCAGGGTCTATTTGGTAAAAAGTAGGATCTAGTCAGTAATCACAGCATTCCAAATAACTCCAAGATAAGAAGGGCCCTGTAACATCATTTTCTGGTAACACTGTCATGGGTCTTGTTTAGGAAATGGCAGGGGATGATGAGGATTCTCCTCCTATAGGGCCATCCTGGTACAGAATATGCTCCCAAGCAAGCCCTGCAAGGACATTCTCCAAAGAATCCTCACTAAAGGGCCTCTCACATCTTGCCAGGATAGTTCTGCCTGTGGCCAGAAAGCCAACTGGGGCATGCAGGATGTGCCCCTTGAGAGTGGTCCACACACAACATCTGTGTAAAGCTGCTCATGTATACAAGGGGCTTCCCACAGCTCTTAGGTTTTGTGCCACAGGGTCCTACCTGAAGACTAGCATTTAAATCAATTTTTGGTCATAAAACCATTTATAGCAAATAAAGCATGCTTTACTTGCCCTTTAAGAAATCGTTACTGTTACTGTTTTCCCTAAATAAAAATAAATTTTCCATCTTGCCCTGCCTGGTATTACTAATAAATAAGGATGGCTAATGATTGCTTTCCTGATAAGAGACAGCCCTTGTTAAACAGCCACTTAAACCACTCCTATCTAGACCACAGCTGCATTTGCTACAGCACGGGGTTCTTTTCATCTGTGATCCAAACCCTGCGTTCCTCAGCAAGACAAGACTCACTCTGCTGTTGGGTGGCACTTTGCCGGACTAAGAACTGATTTGCCCCCACGTTTGTCAAAGGCTGATCCTCAGCAGGTGGCATTTATTTGAAACCAGACATGGCAGGTGGTTTCAGCCCAGAAACACGTTTTTGCACAGATTCCAATTAAGTGTTTATAAGCTATTGGTTGTATAAAACTCAAATCGGAGATGTTGGCAAGTTTTCTGGACTTTCTCTGTGTGCTAACAACTCGGCTTAACTTTTGTTTGTTGTTGTGAGGCTTTCAAGTGTGTGTCAAATATTAACATTTTAATTTGCAAGGAAATTAGTAGTTGGAAAACTGTAATCCCTTACAAGTATGCATGCACACACACTTGGACAGGCTCAGTCCATTAAAATTACTTATGTTATTAAGTTTGCAATAAATCCTCAATGTGGAATGGCACGTGCTGAATCACTGAGGTACTTGACAAAGATCTGTTTAACGGGTTACTCTGAGGCCCCAAACTCCATGTTTAAAAACAAGGCCCTATTGAACCTAATCAATGGGTTTTCTGTGATTCCACCCCCTTCGCATCCCCCAGCAACTTTAATTAAGAGCTTTTGAGCAACATTAAAGGTTGCCACGTATTATTTTTAGCTATAGCTGTGAATTGCCATGGAAGAGCATGAAAACATACCTACGCTGATCTTACCTGCCTCTTCAGGAGCGGCTGCGAACCTTGCCCTCACACGTGGGCCGGCGCTGGCACCGGATTCTCTGGACCCAGCTGGAGGAGCAGGCACCTTCAGCTGTCACTGCTGGCAGGCAGGGGACAAGCCACTCCAGGTTTATGCAGGGAAGGTCAGGGGCCAGACCCGGTGCCGCCAAAGCATCTCAGGATAGCGGCGATGGTTTTGGCAGGCAAGAGCCCCAGCCCTGAGGGTGTAACGTGGCCACTCCAGGCCAGACTGCAGGCAACAGCCCTCACCAGCTGCCAGGCTGGCAGGAGCAGGTTCAGCCCTTGGGCTGAGCGAGCCAAGAGTCTCCTTTTGTTTGCCTACGTTTTGATCAGGGCTTTCTGTGCTACATGTAAAGGAAGTAAAGAGACTGGTGGGTTTGTTGAGTTGGGGTCTTTTTGTGGTTTTTTTTTTTTTTTTTTCAGGACAAATTATGATATCTATTTCTTTCTTCAATTTTTTCCTGGTATTCTTTGAATGAGGAATAGGGCCATCCCGCCAGGACAAAGTCTTGGCCAGCATGCCAAAACTGCAATTACAGCTAAATGAAAAAAGTAAGAATGAAATGTATTTTATTCATTTCAGCTGTTATGTCTTAATGCAAAGAAATCACTTTACACAGTTCTGTAACTGACACCAATTTCTAATCTCCAATACTATTAACTTCTAAATCCCCATTATAAAGAACACTGGCAGAATACCAGAGACTAGTCCAGCTAAATAAACTTAGCTGGACCTGGTGTTTTATTTTCTTTTTTCTGAAATGCTGAAAAAATCATTAAACTGTTTTGTTAATTGCTGATAACATTTTGATTAGTTGGATTTCCTCTTTTGGCTGCAATAGACACATTCCTGGAGCATGAGCATGTTTGCCTTTGGGACAAACAAAAAAAAAAAAAGAAAGGAAAAAAGAAAGAGAGACCATTTTTTGAAATGACAAAATGTATTGTTATAGGATTAGAGACAGGATAGCTCTAGGATTATGCTGTATCGCTAACTCAATTTAAGAGGCCTACAAATTGAAACTAAATATTGAATAGCTGTAGGGAAAGGGCATTGTTAAGGAGTAATATCTGTGTGAAAACTTGATTGTTTCATCTCAGCTGGATTGAAACAGTTTTCTGACAACTCAGAGACCATCTCATACAAGCTAGAAAACCTTAAAACATTTATTTCTCCCTACCACTTCACTAAAATGGCACTGGAAAACCAATCCAAGTCTCAGATGTGCACAAATAAATATTAACTAAAAGCAACCTTGACAGGAATGTTTCTACAAGTCAGGGATGGGCTTTCAGCAAGGCTCCTGCCTTGACATCACCATTCCAAAGGAATCTGCACAACTGTCTTCTGCTAACCTTGACTTCAGTGATGTTCTAAACCAATGTAGCATCACTTCTCACTTCCACGCTACAAGATTTAATTGGGAGCTTAAACAGAGCTGCGCCAAGTAGGACAGTGGAAGTAATTACCAGATTTAGATATTCTGGCATCGTGGACAGAATTTCTTAAGCACAGGAAATGAATTATAGCAGAATATCCTTAGACTCAGAAATTATTGGCAGGGAGGAAGGGAAGAACAATGCAGCCTTGGTTACATGCTGACGAGCTTTGGCTGATTTGCTGTGTTACCATTTTAGTCTGTGTGTGGCTATTTAATTTTTTTCCCTCAAGAGAGCTGAAGTTCTAACACCATCTAAGTCAGAGCTTGGAGAGCTTTTTTCATTTTGTGTCCAAAGAACAGTTGGGTTCACAGAGGACTGAACAAAGGGAGAATATCAAGAAAATATGGGCTGCTCTTACTGGAGCATACGATCTTCCTTGAATAAGAGCTTCTTGTGATATTAAAATGGGCTATAAAATCTCCTTCTTTTTCTGACTTTGCAGTCTGGCTGTACCTGTGTCCCAGTGTCTTTTAATAAATTCAGTGTTCATGAAAAACTCTTGACTTTGAAGCCATAGAGAAAAAGATCTGGATTTACCTCACTTAATTTGAGACATTTGCATGAGATCCCTTGACATAGAGTGTGACACCAATGGCTCCTTGAGTACACCCCTTCCTTTCATGGTCTGAGTTGCCCTCTGACAAATCATCCATTTAGCAGGTAGGTCTCCTACCAGGCTTATTACTTAGTTCCCAAAGCCAAGACCTTAAAGTTGTTGCAGAGAACATGAGCCTGGGCCACTGGACAGAGCAGACAGACAGAGGAGCATGTGCCAAGGGGACCAATGGCTGAGTATTTTCACCATGGCTACCAGCAGGGCTAGCAATATTGGTCAAACACTGCAGACCCATGACATGATCAGAAAGGAGATAAGATTTCATCACCTTTACCAGATGTCACAAATGGATCTCAGATGGTAATTTTCTACTGTACATACTGGCATTTTAAACAAAATATGATTTAAAAGAATAGGCTCTGTATGCCAGTATCAATCCCCTAAGCCTGTTGTCTTACCAGCTGTGACATCATTAGCTGCACATCTGTCTCTAAACCAAAGGTGGTTTTCTAGCCCAACTCTCATCCTACGTCCACTCTGACTAAGCTCTGAATCAAAGACACTTGTTAAAGTTCAGGGTTGTTAATGTAGCAGGGGTTACATCAAGAGATGGCAGATGGGCAGGCAAAAGCCTCTATCACTGAATACAAAGATATATGGCCTATTGTCTCCTTATGGCTCATGTGATACCCTTGATAAGAAGAATGTAAGTGTCTGGCAGCCATACAGAGTGAAATCTATACCCGAGGAATGCATATAAGTCAACTTCTACTTAAGCCTTAAATGATGGGTATATGTGTGATAGTAGCACTGAGAAAATGTGAGGTTTTCCAGTTCAATGGCCTAAACCGATGGGAGAAGAGCAAGTTGGAATTGATCTGAAGAAGTATTTGAAGAGAGTTTAAATCAACTAGAAATATTTGTTCCTCTGGCGTTTTAATAAAAATTAAAAATAAGATTCCAAAAAAGATGAAAAGGAGGAAAAGATGGCTCCTACTATGTGTTAGCTTACAAGTTCATTATGAGACCAATAACCACACACTTTCCCCCCCCAGTAGTCCTAACCAACATAAATTTCATGCCCCTGATTATAAGGCTCAGAAGCACTGGTGTGTCTACATCTGCATTCAGCCCCATTGAAACTTTGCTAAAAAACAAGCCAAATCTCACAAAAAAAGCCTATGTGAGGTTGAGCTGGAAAATATACAGGTCTTTTTTACCTTGAGCTAGATGGCATGACAGCAAACAGAAGAAATAAAAAAATGATCCCTACTGGCACCATATTCATGGGAGGGAAGGTCTCTCTCAGTCAGATACTGCACAGCGCTGGAGCCTCCTGCATCCTCATGTCCCCTTTGATAAGGAGAGGGAGTCAATGAGAGACAAATCCTGACACAGCCACGGCATTTGATCCTTAGAGCGACAAGGCCTTTGAGGGATAATTTAACTTAAGGATAAAAGAAAAGAAGCTGAAGTGACACTATGTTCCCTAGCAGAGTGTTCTGGGCGTGTCTGGGAGATACCTGCAGGCTCACTGGTGGGGTCCCTCTGTACCAAAAGTCAGTATCATTCATGCATGTGCTTTGCAAGAAACAGTGAGGACCATGCTTTGAACTGCAAACACACAGGCTGGCTACTGTTTTTGTGGCCTCATCCCACCCCTGTTCCAGAGCATAAATAAGGAATTTTTACTCTTTAACAGAGTCAGGAGTACTCTATAATCACAGCAACTTCATAATGAACAAGCTCTCATTTAGTGTGAGGCCTTATTCCTTGCATGCTGTTAAAACAGCCACGATGTTGCCCTGACTCTGTTTTGGTTTTGGACTAAATACAGTACAGTAAGTCAAACATTATTGGTCACAATGGTAATGTGGAGTGTATATAATGTGCTTTTATTGCTGCAAGGCATAGTTGAAATATTTACACAGAATACATGAAATAACAGCAAGATTCATGTTCTGTTCCTTATTTGTAAGGTATTTTATTAAAAAAAATCTGAAGTTCATAAATAAAATAGTAATATCACTTATTTCCATATACTGGTTCCAGCTTGTTGATTTTAATAGACAAGTATAACACTTCAAATGTGGAAACACAGTGGGTAATATTTATATGAAATCTCCAAGAACTGTGGTATTTTGCTCATGTGGAATATCATGGCATTTTGCCTGGATCAAGTAACCAGCAGATTAGCACATTAACACTTTTAAGAAACATGCGTGTAATCCACTCTGAATGTGGTCTTTGACTCCTGGTAGGAATACCTAATGATTTTCAAATTGACGCGTTACTTTATAAAGCAAGTCAAATAAACAGGAATTGCAGAGCAGCTTTGGTTGGGGTGGATGGCATAAGCACGCACATGTTATCAACAGAGGAGACAGGATCAACTCGACAGCCATGGAAGGATTTGCAGTATCTACAGAGATGCAGGAACTTTATGGCTTTATTGCTCTGTGTGAGCAGGTAAGTGGCTATAAACTGCTCTGCTCATTCAGTCAGTCACCAGTCCGAGGTGACAGTAACAACAGACCTCTAAGACTGACCGAAGCTGGTAAAGCCTGCAAAAAACACCACCATTGCTAATAATGAAGGTCCCACTCCAGTCTGCAGCTAGAGTATGTCCACAAGACAGACAGCCATGTTCATGCTGCCACAGGCTCCATTCCTAACCAGGAATTAAGAAGAAGAGCAAGAGGCACAAGGGTTGTCAGACCTCTGTTACTTGGCCAAGGATGTGTGCCTTCAAAGCTGTACTCCAACACAGACTCTGCACATGGTTTTGGTCACACTGCCAGTTCCCTGCACTGCTTTTCCCACTTCCCACAGAGAAAAAAATCCATCCTTCCCTTCATGGGAGCTGCTGCTTACTGCAGTGGTGTGCTCGTGGTGATAAACTGCTCCACATGTGCAAAGTCCTGGTTGTGTGGAATGCATATGCAAGTTCAGTAGTAGGGTAGGTCAGGGCTCTGGCTAATTTCAACAGTCATTTAGA